>BPTQ01000006.1:274695985-274706670 GCA_019973895.1 Chrysanthemum seticuspe | reverse complement strand
GCGGTACAGATTATTTGATTTCCTAACCGATTAGGTCCTCGTTTGCCGAGAACTATTTCTATAGAGTTTAGGCAACTGCCGAACGTTAAACGGGTTTTAACATACCACAAGTCGAGTGGTATAGAAATTAATCACTTCTCAACCGATCGGGCGTTCAAATACCGAACACCATTTCCGTCAACCTTTTGGTATTAACCATTAGCTGAGTGGTTTCTATAAAATAGATTCTCAACCGATCAGATCTTCGTTTGCCGAATACCATTTCTGTTTAGTTTTGGCAACTTTCGACCACTAAACGAGTTTTAGTAAACCAATAGTAACATGGTTCCAAGAATGAACTTGACTTTGTTAACCGATGAGGTCTTCATTACCGAAAACCATTTCTCTACTTTAGGTAATTCAAAAGAGTTTTCTAACGATCCCTGATCGTTATAGAATCACACCCCCTAACTACTCATACGTTTATGAGTAGTAAAAACATGGAAAATCTGACGGTTTTTGTAGGTTTTTGTGGGCAGTTTCGTAGTTTTACTATTTTTATAGTGTTTATTCACAAAATACACAAAGTTTACGTTTTTATGGTTTTCGTCCACTTTTTGCATAGTTCAAACGTATTAACCGTCAAAATCAGGGAGTTCAAAGTTTTCAACAGTTTTGGTCAGGGACCATTTAGTTTTATTTCGTTTTATAGTAAGCATACTCATCAATCCCCCACACTAAGATATTGCTAGTCCCTAGCAATCTTTTGAGAAAACTTAATGGATTTCATCTCTTTACCAAAAGCCATTACTTCTGGAGTAGCCAATTGTTTCAGTTCAAGTAAGAACCTTGGTACAATGATAACCAAATGATTTTGAGCAAATCACCAGCTTTCAACGGTTTTGATTTGTCTTTACCATAAGCCGTTTGCTTCTAGACTAGCCAACTCTTAGATAAAATATCTTTGGTGAGTCGATTACCAATTATGGTTTTCCAACTGCCTTTACCACAAGCCATAAACTTGCGGGCTAGCCAACTCTTCACTAATTAAAGATATGGTGAGCTGAACACCATACAATTTTGGGCAAATTGCAAGCCGTCAACGGATTTGAGATATCTTTATCAAGAGCCGTTTGCTCCTGGATTAGCCAATCCTTTAGTTTATTAGACATGGCGGACTGATAACCGTAAGCTGAGTAATTGCAAAACACTTACTCCAAAAAAAAAAATTGGCCAAAAATGGGGGAATTGGGTGGTATAATTACATGATAAAATTCGTGAGAATTCCCCCCCACACTAGAAATGAATATTGCCCTCAATATTCAAAGTACCGGCGGTTATGCCGAAACATAGAACGTAAAAGGGAAATACTACGGCCATTATTTTATTTTTGGTATATACTCTTTTTTTTTTTACTCATATACAACAGCGGGGGACAACTCCCCCACACTAGGGTGGTAGAAAATAGAAAGAAGTCAGAAATGGGTGAAAACCCATATTGTGTGTGCTACTGTTTTTGATTACCGAGTCGCTAGCTTGACTCGATCCCCGCATTCATTGGTTCATGGGGAAAGTTTGTAGATCCGGGACAACCACAGGTGGAATGTCCTCTCCAAAATAATGCTTCAACCGATGACCATTCACTTTAAAATTTGGACCATCGGGTTGAGATAACTCAATAGTTCCATAAGGAAATACTTTAGTGATGGTGAATGGTCCAGACCAGCGGGATTTTAGTTTTCCTGAGAAAATCTTCAATCTTGAATTGAAAAGAAGGACTCGATCACCAACGTTGAAAACGCGGTTCTTGATTTTGGAGTCATGAATCTTCTTTGTCTTTTGTTTGTAGATTAAAGAGTTCTCATATGCTTGATCACGGAGTTCATTTAATTCATTCATTTGAACTTTTATGTGATCACCAGCTGTCTGAATATCGAAGTTGGCATGTTTCAAGGCCCAGTATGCTTTGTGCTCAAGCTCAATCGGTAGATGACACGCCTTTCCGTACACTAGCTTGTATGGAGTACACCCGATGGGTGTTTTATAAGCTGTACGGAAGGCCCAGAGTGCGTCATCTAGTTTATCCGACCAAAAGGCACGGTTTTCGCCTACTGTCCTTTCCAGAATTCTTTTTATACCACGGTTGGAAACTTCCACTTGCCCACTTGTTTGGGGGTGGTACGCAGTAGAGAGACGGTGGGTTACACCATACTTTTGCATGACTCGATCAAATTGGTCATTGCAGAAATGCGTACCACGATCACTGATTATAGCTCGCGGAGTTCCAAACCTAGCAAAAAGAGATTTTAAAAATTTCACAACAACTCGGGCATCGTTGGTAGGCAAAGTTTTCGCTTCAACCCATTTTGACAAATAGTCAACGGCCACAAGTATGTATTTGTTTCCTCGAGATGATGGAAATGGTCCCATAAAGTCAATGCCCCAGATGTCAAAGATCTCACACACTTGAATGGCGTTTTGTGGCATTTCATTTCTTTGTGAGATATTTCCGTGACGTTGACAAGCGTCACAGGTTTTGACAAATTCGTGGGCATCCTTGTAAATAGTAGGCCAATAAAACCCGGAATCAAACACCTTTTTGGCGGTGTAGTTTGGACTATGATGGCCCCCGGTGGGTCCAGCATGGCAAGCTTTGAGAATGTCCATAGCTTCCTGTCCATAAACACACCGTCGGATGACTTGATCCGCACAGATTTTGAATAAGTAGGGGTCGTCCCAGAAGTAATGTTTAACATCTTTGAAGAATTTGTTCTTCTGCTGGGTCGACATTCCTTTCACTATGAAGTTACCCGCATGGTAATTTGCAAAGTCAGCAAACCATGGGATAGTAGAGTTTCCACGAAAAGTAACCGCATTGAGTGTCTCAAGAGGAAATGTTTCATTTATTTCCTTTTTTTCGAAAACATCTTGGTGAGGGTTTTCTAGACGGGACAGATGATCAGCAGCCAGGTTCTCAGCTCCTTTTTTATCACGTATAATGATATCAAATTCTTGCAGGAGGAGAACCCAACGGAGCAATCTCGGCTTTGCATCTTGTTTTGCAAAGAGATATTTGAGAGCCGAGTGATCCGTATACACCACGCATTTGGTCAAGATTAGGTATGGCCGAAACTTTTCAAACGCATACACCACGGCTAGTAGCTCCTTTTCTGTAGTGGTGTAATGGGTTTGAGCTTCAGTCATAGTCTTACTCGCGTAGTGGATAGGCTGAAAATGCTTGGTTTTATGTTGCCCTAAGACTGCACCGATAGCAAAATCACTTGCATCGCACATGAGTTCAAAGGGTAAATCCCAGTCGGGGGCAACGAGAATGGGTGCTTCAGTAAGCTTTTTCTTTAATGTTTCAAAAGCTTCGATGCACTCAGGCGAGAAGATAAAAGGAGCATCTTTTTCAAGAAGATGGGTCATAGGCCGAGCGATCTTAGAAAAATCTTGTATGAATCTGCGATAAAAACCGGCATGACCTAAAAAACTCCTAATACCTTTGACGGTAGTAGGATGAGGCAATTTAGCAATGACATCGACTTTTGCTCTATCGACCTCAATCCCGTTTTTTGAAATCTTATGGCCAAGGACTATGCCTTCTTTGACCATAAAATGGCTCTTCTCCCAATTTAGACAAAGATTGGTGTCTTCACACCGTTTTAGCATTTTATCTAGATGGGAGAGACATTTTTGAAACGAGTCCCCAATGACCGAGAAGTCATCCATAAACACCTCCATTGTTTCCCCAATCATGTCATGGAAAATTGCCATCATACATCGTTGAAACGTGCCAGGAGCGTTACATAGGCCAAAAGGCATACGTCTGTAGGCAAAAGTTCCGTATGGGCAGGTGAATGTGGTCTTTTCTTGATCCTGTGGATCAATGGGGATCTGAAAATAACCCGAGAAACCATCTAAGAAACAATAGTATTCGTTCCCTGCTAATCTCTCAAGCATTTGGTCCATGAAGGGTAGAGGAAAATGGTCTTTTCGGGTGGCGTCATTCAACTTACGATAGTCAATGCAAACACGCCATCCCGTAACCAATCGAGTTGGAATTAACTCGTTTTCTTCATTTGTGACAACAGTAATGCCACCCTTTTTAGGAACACAGTGAATTGGGCTAACCCAAGGACTATCAGAGATCGGGTAAATTAAACCGGCATCAAGAAGTTTGAGAACCTCCTGTTTGATAACCTCATGAATCTTAGGATTCACCCTTCTCTGATGTTGGACTGCTGGCTTGAAGTCATCCTCCATCAAGATTTTGTGAGTACAAAACTCAGGGTTGATACCCTTAATTTCAGAGAGTTTCCAAGCAATTGCTTGCTTGTGTGACTTCAAGACCTTTATCAAAGCAGTTTTTTCATCTTTACTCAAATCTCGAGCAATAATGACGGGTAATTTTTCATCACCCTCAAGAAATGCATACTCGAGATGAGGTGGTAAGTCCTTAAGTTCGACTTCAGGAAATTCTTCAGTTTTCTCAACTGACTTGACTTCCTTGTTATGAAGTTCTTGAGGAGGGAGTGGAGGAGAAGTGTCCTGATTTAACAACTTCTCAAGAAGAAGAACATCTCCCTCCAGATTAATCTCATTGTTATTAATCTCATCTAGAATTGAATCACTAGTGTGGGGGATTGATGATGGATCATCATTAACCCCTCGATGTCGATGGGAGCGTGATCAATTTCCCATGGAACAGAATCACTAGCCAAGTATGCTTCAATCTCTTCCAAGATAAAGTCGCTTCCCTCAAACGGAGTGAGAGAATGAGTAGAATTGGCAATGATGGGTTGAGATGAATGAGTGACATTATCACTCGAAGAATTATGAACATAACCGAGAACTTCTTGAGAGTACTCTTCAGATGCAACATCAATGATATCTATTCGGTTAACCGACTCAGAATCATAGTTTGCGGAGTACCTCGAAGTTTGATCAAGGTTAAAGGTGACAGCTTCATTACCTACACGTAATGTGATTTCTTGCTCAAATACATCAATGAGAGCACGGCCCGTTCTCAGGAATCCTCGTCCAACAATGAGGGGAACCCGATGATCGGCATCGAAGTCAACAACCACAAAGTCAGCTGGGAAATGGAACTTTCCTACTTTCACAAATACGTCCTCGGCAATGCCAAGTGGACGGGATATTGTACGATCTGCAAGCTCGAGAGTCATGCATGTAGGAGTAAGGTCCGGAAGAGAAAGTTTCTTCCATACTGAATAAGGCATCAGATTGATGCTTGCACCAAGATCGGCGAGGGCAAAGCATTCAATCATTCCTGGAAAAACACAAGGTAGAAGAAATTTTCCAGGATCCCCAAGCTTCTCGGGAAGCTTCTTTAACAGAACTGCTAAGCAGTTCTCGTTCAGAGGAGTTTTAGCCATTTCAAACAGTTTTTCCTTGTTGCTTAACATGTGTTTGAGAGTTGATGCAAACTTGGGCATCAGCATGATAGCATCCGCAAAGCTTATGTCAAAATGTAGTTCTTGGAAATTTTGAAAAAATTTGTCCATTTGATGACTGGCTTTTTCGCGGAGCTTTTGCTCATTCAAACGTGGTGGGTAAGGAATAGAAGATTTGGATTTAGGATTTTCAACAGGAGCTACAGGAGGTTCAAAAACAACTCCTGGATTGGTTTTGGGTTTCGGGACAACTTGAGGATGGACATGTGTTGTGCTCTGGGAGCTAGTGGGTTGCACTTGGTCCTTTGTCGCCTCAGGTTCACTTTCCACTACCTTCGGGAGAGAAGAAGAAGAGGTAGTAGGAATAGCGGGTCCATCATATGAAGCACCACTTCTGGTTGTGATCGCCTTTGCGTCGCCTCTCGGGTTAGCGATCGTGTTGCTTGGAAGTTTTCCTGAGCCCGAGGGTTGATCATTTAAAGACTTCTTTAGATCAGCGATCTGACTGACCAACAACCTGTTCATTTCATCTTGGGATTTCATGAATTGCTTCAATAGCTCATCAGATGATGGTCCAGTTGGAACAATGGCTTGAGTTTGATTAGGAAAATTCTGGCCTCTATTGTTCGGATTAGGGCCTTGATTTTGAAAATTTCCTTGGTTAGGATTCATATTCCTATGAAATTGATTCCCTCGATTGAAATTGTTTTGATTAAAATTTCCTTGATGTTGGAAACCTTGATTTGGTCCGGGATAGAAACTACCTTGGTTTTGATAACCTTGGTTCATTCTAGGTTGGTTCTGATTCCGGTTTTGTATGTTAGGATTCTGGTTAAAACCGGGTGGTCCCTGATAAGTATTAGCACAGTAGTTTGGTTCATTTTGAGGACGGTATTGATTACCTCCCTGATGTGAAGTACCGACTATAGCATTGGCTTCAAATGGACTACCATCGGTGGCAGTACAGTTGTAGTATGCATGAGGGCCACCACAAGTAACACAGACCTCGACTTTCTTCACTTCACCATGTGATGGTGTCTGTGTGAAAGTGACTTTCTTTTGTTTTGCAAGAACCAAAGCCTGAACAGCATCCGTGAGTTTGTCAATCTTAGCATCGGTGCTAGATGTACTCACGTGAGATGAAGTAGAAGGTCCTGCATTATACTGAGACTGATATGTCTTTGTTCGGAAAGGGCGGACCTGGGACTTGTTTTCTATGATTTGCAAGGCTTCTTTTGTGGTCTTGCTCAGGAAATTACCTCCCGCGGAGGCATTTAAAGAGTCTTGGTTAGTTTGGTTCAGACCATTGTAGAAAGTATCCATTTGCATTAACTCGGTAAAACCATGATGCGGACACTTTCGGAGCAACTCTTTATAACGATCCCATGCCTCACCGAATGATTCATCAAATCTTTGAGTGAATTTCATTATCTCATTCTTAAGACTTGTAGTTCGGGATGGAGGATAGAATTCGTTAACAAACTTAGTGACTAAATCCTCCCATGTCTCAATGGAACGAGGGGGTTGTTTCTCAAGCCAATTCCGGGCTTGTCGCTCTAGAGAGAATGGGAACAGAAGAAGCTTAATTGCTTCATGTGGGACATTCTTTTATTTGATGGTCGATGCAATCTTGTTGAACCATCGAATATGTGCTTGAGGGTCGTCCCGCTCAAAACCATAAAATTGGCTTTGGGTCACCAGATTAAGCAACCCGGTTTTGAGCTCGAAGGTATCAGCCACGATGGCTGGGACAACAATGGCATCTCCGTAACCCTCGATGGGTGCTTGGAGAAGCTCATTCATCGGTTTATCTTCTGCCATTACGATAGGGGGTGGTGGTGCTAGACGTTCCTCAGTCACGGCTGAAGGAGCTGAACGTCCTCTACGTCTACGAGGAATACTTACAAGCTCTGAAAGTGGACTTGTGGAGCTGGAAGAACGAGTGCGCATGCACTAAGTATAAAAATCAATTTTCAAAAACAAATGCGAGGCGCCAAAAATTGACCAAACTATTATGGACTCAATACAATATTTCTTGAGAATATCTCCTTCGATGCCGATCATCGGGTTCCCCTAATTGTTGGACGAGGATTCCTGAGAACGGGTCGTGCTCTCATTGATGTATTTGAGCAAGAAATCACATTACGTGTAGGTAATGAAGCTGTCACCTTTAACCTTGATCAAACTTCGGGGTACTTCGCAAACTATGATTCTGAGTCGGTTAACCGAATAGATATCATTGATGTTGCTTCTGAAGAGTACTCTCAAGAAGTTCTCGGTTATGTTCATAATTCTTCGAGTGATAATCTCACTCATTCATCTCAACCTATCATTGCCAATTCTACTCCTTCTCTCACTCCGTTTGAGGAAAGTGACTTCATCTTGGAAGAAATTGAAGCATACTTGTCTAGTGATTCGGTTTCATGGGAAATTGATCACGCTCCAATTGACATCGAGGGAGATATTCTTCTCATCGAGAAGATGCTCAATGATGATCCTTCATCAATCCCTCCTCAAGAACTTCATAAAGAGGAGATCAAAACCATTGAAAAATCTAATGATCCTCCCGAAGTCGAACTTAAGGACTTACCACCTCATCTCGAGTATGCATTTCTTGAGGGTGATGATAAATTACCCGTCATTATTGCTCGAGATTTGAATAAAGATGAAAAAGCTGCTCTCATAAAGGTCTTGAAGTCACACAAGCAAGCAATTGCTTGGAAACTCTCCGACATTAAGGGTATCAACCCTGAGTTTTGTACTCACAAAATCTTGATGGAGGATGACTTCAAACCAGCAGTTCAACATCAGAGAAGGGTGAATCCTAAGATTCATGAGGTTATTAAACAGGAGGTTCTCAAACTTCTTGATGCCGGATTAATTTACCCGATCTCAGATAGTCCTTGGGTTAGTCCCATTCACTGTGTTCCAAAAAAGGGTGGCATAACTGTTGTCACAAATGAAGAAAATGAGTTAATTCCAACTCGATTGGTTACGGGATGGCGTGTGTGTATTGACTATCGCAAGTTAAACGAAGCCACCCGTAAAGACCATTTTCCTCTACCCTTCATGGACCAAATGCTTGAGAGATTAGCAGGGAACGAATACTATTGTTTCCTGGATGGTTTCTCGGGTTATTTTCAGATCCCCATTGATCCACAGGATCGAGAAAAGACCACATTCACCTGCCCATACGGAACTTTTGCCTACAGACGTATGCCTTTTGGCCTATGTAATGCTCCTGGCACGTTCTAACGATGTATGATGGCAATTTTCCACGACATGATCGGGGAAACAATGGAGGTGTTTATGGATGACTTCTCGGTCATTGGGGACTCGTTTCAAACATGTCTCTCCCATTTAGATAAAATGCTAAAACGGTGTGAAGACACCAATCTTTGTCTAAATTGGGAGAAGAGCCATTTTATGGTCAAAGAAGGCATAGTCCTTGGCCATAAGATTTCAAAAAACGGGATTGAGGTCGATAGAGCAAAATTCGATGTTATTGCCAAATTACCTCATCCTACTACCGTCAAAGGTATTAGGAGTTTTTTAGGTCATGCCGGTTTTTATCGCAGATTCATACAAGATTTTTCTAAAATAGCCCGGCCCATGACCCATCTTCTTGAAAAAGATGCTCCTTTTATCTTCTCACCTGAGTGCATCCAAGCTTTTGAAACATTAAAGAAAAAGCTTACGGAAGCACCCATTCTCGTTGCCCCCGACTGGGATTTGCCTTTTGAGCTAATGTGCGATGCAAGTGATTTTGCTATCGGTGCAGTCCTGGGGCAACGTAGAACCAAGCATTTTCATCCTATCCACTACGCGAGTAAGACTATGACTGAAGCTCAAACCCATTACACCACCACAGAAAAAGAGCTACTAGCCGTGGTGTATGCGTTTGAAAAGTTTCGACCATACTTAATCTTGACCAAATGCGTGGTGTATACGGATCACTCGGCTCTCAAATATCTCTTTGCAAAACAAGATGCAAAGCAGAGATTGCTCCGTTGGGTTCTCCTCCTGCAAGAATTTGATATCATTATACGTGATAAAAAAGGAGCTGAGAACCTAGCTGCTGATCATCTGTCCCGATTAGAAAACCCACACCAAGATGTTTTCGAGAAAAAGGAAATAAATGAAACATTTCCTCTCGAGACACTCAATACGGTTTCTTTTCGTGGAAACTCTACTACCCCATGGTTTGCTGACTTCGCAAATTACCATGCGGGTAACTTCATAGAGAAAGGAATGTCGACCCAACAGAAGAACAAATTCTTCAAGGATGTTAAACATTACTTCTGGGACGACCCCTACTTATTCAAAATCTGTGCGGATCAAGTCATCCGACGGTGTGTTTATGGCGAGGAAGCTATGGACATTCTCAAAGCTTGCCATGCTGGACCCACCGGGGGCCATCATAGTCCAAACTACACCGCCAAAAAGGTGTTTGATTCCGGGTTTTATTGGCCTACGATTTACAAGGATGCCCACGATTTTGTCAAAACATGTGACGCTTGTCAACGCCACGGAAATATCTCTCAAAGAAATGAAATGCCGCAAAACGCCATTCAAGTATGTGAGATTTTGACATCTGGGGCATTGACTTTATGGGGCCATTTCCATCATCTCGAGGAAACAAATACATACTTGTGGCCGTTGACTATTTGTCAAAATGGGTTGAAGCGAAGGCTTTGCCTACCAACGATGCCCGATTTGTTGTGAAATTTTTTAAATCTCTTTTTGCTAGGTTTGGAACTCCGCGAGCTATAATCAGTGATCGTGGTACGCATTTCTGCAATGACCAATTTGATCGAGTCATGCAAAAGTATGGTGTAACCCACCGTCTCTCTACTGCGTACCACCCCCAAACAAGTGGGCAAGTGGAAGTTTCCAACCGTGGTATAAAAAGAATTCTGGAAAGGACAGTAGGCGAAAACCGTGCCTCTTGGTCGGATAAACTAGATGACGCACTCTGGGCCTTCCGTACAGCTTATAAAACACCCATCGGGTGTACTTCATACAAGCTAGTGTACGGAAAGGCGTGTCATCTGCCGATTGAGCTTGAGCACAAAGCATAATGGGCCTTGAAACATGCCAACTTCGATATTCAGACAGCTGGTGATCACATAAAAGTTCAAATGAATGAATTAAATGAACTCCGTGATCAAGCATACGAGAACTCTTTAATCTACAAACAAAAGACAAAGAAGATTCATGACTCCAAAATCAAGAACCGCGTTTTCAACGTTGGTGATCGAGTCCTTCTTTTCAATTCAAGATTGAAGA
>BPTQ01000006.1:274680023-274695885 GCA_019973895.1 Chrysanthemum seticuspe | reverse complement strand
ATGGCTAACCGTAACAGACTGAAAACTGCTTAAAACACAAATGCAATTAAGATCAGAGGAATATAGTGGATTCCTAGGTCGTTAAGTCCCACGGAGGATGAATTGGTGTTTAAACAACTTCAGATGATAGAATGATCACTAAGGATAGTGATCAGTAAGGATATTAATGGAAAATTACCTAAAGAAAAGATCTACAAATTTCAGCGACTTAAATGCAAATTAAAAGAAATTAAAAAGTTAAAATCTATTAAATAAACGCTATCACTATTTTTAAAGATCGATGAACGTTTATTTTAAAACAAAATAACTTAAATAAACTATTTTAATCAAAACGTAAACTTAAATTACTTAAAAACGTTATTTAAAACGGAAACGAGAGTTATTTACTAAAATGGCGCTGGAGCGCAAGCAAAAACGTAAAATTTATGAAATAAAAGGCCTACAAGTGTAAAATCAATTTTCTTACAAAATATATGATAAAAGAAAATTTAAAAAAAATATTTATATTTTTTTGACTTTTATATTTTTTATTATGATTTAATTACTATAAAACACTAATTAAATGATAAAAAATACTAAAACTATTAGGAAAAATCTGAAACTTTTATAGAAAATACTTTATACTAATACAGATTTAAGAAAAATAGAAAACTTGAAAAAGCTACTTTGAATAAGCTAGAAATAAGCTTAAATGTTCGTTAAGCTAAATGAGACAAGAGGGCTTATGTATTTGATTTTGCAAAGCATGACAAGAAAGACCTAAGGGCGCTATTGGTATCCAGGTACACTTCTATCACCCATATAAGGGAGAGGTCTCAGGTTCGACCCCTGCCTCTCCCTTTTTGTAAAACATTTTATTTTTGGACTTTTTATTTTACAAACTCAATAAGCACAAGAAAATAAGCATTTATTAAAACTACAACTTTATCTGAAAATGACTAATAAGCTGATTTAGAAACTGAAAAAGCTAACAGTTTTAGCTTATGAGCTTATTATGGTGTTTTAAGCTCCAACAAGCTTGTAAACTGGAAAATTAAGTGGAATAAGCTAGAACAAGATAAAATCTACTTAACTGAAGCTAAAATGAAAAGAGATTAATACAGATAAGCTATGATAAGCTAAAAAGCACAATAACTGAATTAAACAACCAAACAGGCCTGCACAGAACTTCAAGGCCAAATTAAGCTAAGAGAATAAGCTCCTAAGCTCAAAACAAAAGCTGTAGTATCAAGTAGAGCTGGTGGGCTTTCCAAAAAGTCCAAGCTCATGCACTGTGGTGCACTGAGGAGCTTATGAGGGGCTTATGAAAAAGGGACCAGTTCACTGCTTACTTGGTTAAGACAGAAATGGGACAACAAACAAGTTAATTGCAGCCCTAGAGAATAAGCTTCAAAATGAAAAGCCAAAGCTGAAACTTCAAGAGGGCTAGGTTGACTTCACAAAAAGCTAAAAATCACAAGCTGAGACTAAATAAAGAGCTTTTGACAAGCTTGTGAAAGTGATGGTAAAACTGTGCATAGGGGACCATGTTGACTTTTTAAGTTACAAAACAGTTTGACTTAATTGAACTTAGGATTGATATTAATTACTAATTATGATGTATTAAGGTATTCTAAGACTTGTGTGATTGATTTTAACAACTGATAAACATGAAAACAAAATCAATGATCATTAAAGATCCAACAGTGACTGCACAAGATGTATTTAAAAGGATTTTTGACTTTTTACTAAATAAAGGCTAGTTTTAATTGTTTGACTGAGTTATTAAGACATAATAGAACATGTATCAGTAAAGAATAATGGTAACAATAACTTCTAATGCAGTTTAACAAGCAGAACCAAACACCCCTTAGTGGACTGTTTTGAAGCTAAACACACTAAACTACCTATTTAAACAAAGGAATCCATTTAACAACTTATAATAACTAAATTTAAACAAGATTAAGCTAAAATTAACAGAAATCAAACACTTATACTATAATATGCAAATTTTAAGAAAATTGCTTACAAATTTAGTTCAAGCACAGGTCAAGGAAATAGGAACTGAGAATCACTCCTATTTGCTTACCAATAAGCACTAGCCCACTAAGCAATCCAGAATACCTTTGCTTCAGTCTTTAGCACTATATCCATGCCTTTTTTATTTTCTCACTATTTTATCTTGATTTTTGTGAATTTTTCTATTTTTGAATTTAAACTGAGTTTTAAGGATACTAAAGCTTAGAAAAACTTTTATAAGAGCTTATATGAGCTTTTGAATGCTTAACAACAAAGTATAACAACTTTTAACTTAACATGAAATTTCTTGATCTTGAAATTTTACATAAACTGGAAATTAAAAGAAAACTTGAAATTGATTCTTGAAATAGGTTTATAACACTCTGAAATCATTAAAACAGATACTAGTAAGCTTAAAATTACACTAATATTTGAAAATTACATAATACGACATAAATTAAACTAAACTACACTACTTTTTTTCCACACTGCTTCTTTTTCTTATTTATTGATTTCCTTATCTTCCTTGTCGACCTCTGATGCTTTCCCACCAATCTCAACCATTGGATAGTGCCAGATAATCATATTTGACATTTGTCACTTTTGGCGCCAATTTTCAATTGAGCAGGTATTTCACATTAATGGGATTTGGTTGATAGTGGAGGTGGAGGGGAGTTAGTAACAGGTGTAATAGATGAGGTGGAGGGTTGAAAAGTGGTAAAAAACTGCTCTGGTTTTAGCTTAAACAACCATGTGGGAGACGGTGAACAGTGCTAGTGGTTTTTGGGCGCGGGATTGACTGTTTGACCAAGTTGTTAACGGACGGGGTTGGGTTTGGGCTTAGGTGGGATTGGGCCAAGGTTAGCAGCTGGGTTGGATTTGGGTATTTAATAAAAGGGTCCGTTTGGTGTTTAGCTTAATTAACCACAAGGACCAAAATTGTAATTTGGCCAAACATTAGGGACTGAACCTGTCAAGTTTCCAAAGCTCTCAAAAGGACTAAAACTGCCATATAAGAATAATACAAGGACCAAAGTTGTATTTTATTTCATTTTTTAAACTTTAAGGACCTAATATGTAATTTTTGGATTTTTAGGGACTAAAGGTGTAAATTCCCAAAAGTTTATCATAAGGACCATTTTTGTCATTAATGAATAGTACAAGGTTTATTTTGATCAATTTCCAATTTTAAAACCTTAAGGACTATTTTTGACACTTTTGCAAACTTGAGGGACTAAAGTTGTAATTTTGTGATTTTAAACTTCAAAGGATTATTTTGAACAACTTATGAATCCCAAGGACCTAAAATGATATTTTACAAGTTTTTGAATTACCAGGGACTAATTTTGACAACTTTTGAAACTTGGGGGACTAAAACTGCCAATTATGCAAACTTGATACGTTTTTCACCAGATTTTGATGTTTTTGCATTTAAAACATATAAAACACTTGTTTGTGATATTTTTATCATTTTGAAGCATTTCTGAGTGTTTTCAGATGTTTTTGGCATTCTAACAGTATAAAAATGATGAGTATTTAGACACTCATCAAAGTGCATGCGCACTCGCTCGCAAGCTCGTAAACGTAACCGTAACCAAGCAAACGTACCCGAGATATGTACCGTTGAACAACCCACGATGACACAAAATCAAGCTCCCGATCTCCGAACGATGGAGGAGCTTTGCCAACCCACGATGGATGGACGGGGCGGTCCAATTGCCCCGGTCAACATCGAGGCCACGGATTTTGGACTTAAGCATCACATGATTCAACAAATCCAAAGTTTTTGCCAATTTCACGGATCACCGGGTGACGATGTCAACAAGCATCTTGACAAATTTCTCACCGTCACCCAAAGTATGAAGCAAAATGGGGTCACCGATGACGCCCTTCGCTTATACCTCTTTCCATATTCTTTGACGCTTCATGCCACCGCATGGTTTGATCGTCTTCCCAAGAACTCAATCCATAGTTTCGATGAAATGATCTCCAAATTCCTGGCGAAATACTTTCCACCGTCGATGGTGACGAAACTACGGAATGAAATCAGCAACTTTAGGCAGCAACCCGATGAGTCCTTATTTGAGGCATGGGAACGCTATAAGCTTTCGATTGATCGATGTCCGATCCACAATATGTTGCTTGTCACCCAAATAGATACGTTCTATAACGGGTTAACATTGAGACATCGTGACACGATAAATGCTACTGCCGGTGGTACCTTTATGAAAAGGCGACCCGAAGAGTGCTACGATCTCATTGAAAACATGACTGCCCACCACAATTATTGGGATTCCTCAACCGAGAGGAGTGAGTCAAGGAGATCTACCACTCTTCCATCTTCGGAATACACGACTCTAACCAAAAAGATTGAAGAAATATCCACTGTCGTACTTAAAATGAGTCAAAATAACAACAATCAACAAGTGAATGTCGTAAACAAAAGTTGTGAAACTTGTGGTGGTCCCCACCCTTATTTTGAGTGTCCAGCCTCCGGTGGCTTCACTCAAGAGAGCGTATATGCCGCTTCGGGTTCCTACAATGCGGGAGGTAGTTCCTACCAACCGCAAGGAGACCGAAACCTTCTGAGCTATCGTTCTAACAATTTCCTTGGACCACCCGGGTTTAATCAAAATCAGAACAACCAAAATGTGCAAAATAGAAATAATCAGTTCAATCAAAATCAGAGTCAGAATCGGAATTTTCAAAATCAAAATCAAGGTTTTCAAAATCAAGGGAATTTCAATCAAAACCGATTCCAAGCTCCTCAACAAAACATGCATGCCCCACCTCCTCAAGCTTCCATTGACATTGCTAATTACATCAAAATCAATGAAGCTAAGATGGTGTCCATGCAAAATCAAATTACCACTTTGAAGAATGATTTCACATCCGAGCTTAGAGCTACTAGTAACAAAATTGATCAATCTCAAAGCAAGATTGAAAGTATGTTTTCTAGTCTCATGAGTCAAAAGAATCAACCTTCAACTTCGGGTGCCCTTCCAAGTAATACCATTCCCAACCCAAAAGGTGAATTGAATGCTATTGCTACCCGAAGTGGTAAATCTTATGAGGGACCCTCGATGCCTAATCCTTCTTCGGTGAGGGATGTGGAACGAGAAACCGAGGTATCAAAGGACAAGGTGCATATCTCAAGCCCACGAAGTACCGCACAAGTCCAATCTCCGGTGGTCTTACCTCCAATTCCGGAACCCGTTGTTCCGATGACCATTCCTAAGCCTTCACTTCCTTATCCTTCAAGGCTTAATGACCAAAAGCTCCGTGATAAAACTAGTCAACAAATGGAGAAGCTTATCCAAATCTTTCAAGATTTGCACTTCGAGATTAGTTTCGCGGACGCTCTTCTTCTAATGCCAAAGTTCGGTCCGACAATCAAAAATTTGTTGAATAACAAAGAAAAGATTTCCAAAATGGCTAAAACCTCTTTGAACGAAAATTGTTCGGCGGTTATCCTTAAAAAGCTTCCCGAAAAGTTAGGAGACCTCGGAAAATTTCTCATCCCATGTGATTTTCAAGGCATAGTTCAATGCTCCGCCTTGGCCGATCTTGGCGCTAGCATTAACTTGATGCCACACTCCATGTGGAAGAAGCTTTCATTACCTCCGCTTACACCTACATGTATGATCCTCGAGCTTGCGGACCGTACAAGTTCTCGTCCGCTAGGTATAGCCGAGGATGTATTTGTGAAAGTAGGCAAGTTTCATTTCCCCGCCGACTTTGTTGTTGTCGAATTTGATGCCGATCCCCTAGTACCCCTCATCCTTGGGAGATTCTTCTTAAAAACGGGTCGGGCATTGATCGACGTTGATGAAGGAGAAATCACTTTGAGGGTAAACAAGGAAGCCGTTACTTTTAATCTCAATCAAGTTACGAAATACTCCCCCAATTATGAAGACAATTCCGTCAACAAAATTGATGTCCTTGACATTGTGTCGGAGGAGTATTCTCAAGAAATTCTTGGATTCTCGAGTGGAAATCCCACTTCGGTTGATCCTATTGTTGCTCTCTCTTCCCCTCCCCTCACTCCATTTGAGGGAAGTGACTTTATTTTGGAAGAGATTGAAGCATACTTGGCTAGTGATTCTGTTCCATGGGAAATTGATCACGCTCCCATCGACATTGAGGGAGATATTCTTCTCATCGAGAAGATGCTCAATGAAATCCTTCATCACTCCCTCCTCAAGAACTTCATAAAGAGGAAATCAAAACAATTGAAAAATCTAATGATCCTCCCGAGGTCGAACTTAAGGACTTACCACCTCATCTCGAGTATGCATTTTTGGAGGGTGACAATAAATCACCCGTCATCATTGCTAAAGACTTGAGTGAGGATGAAAAATCCGCTCTCATAAAGGTTTTGAAGTCACACAAGAGAGCCATCGCTTGGAACCTTTCCGACATCAAGGGTATTGACCCGAGATTTTGTACACACAAGATTCTCATGGAAGATGACTTCAAACCGACGGTTCAACACCAAAGAAGGGTGAATCCTAAAATCCACGAGGTTATCAAAGCGGAAGTCATAAAACTTCTCGATGCCGGATTGATTTACCCTATCTCGGATAGTCTTTGGGTTAGCCCCGTTCATTGTGTGCCCAAAAAAGGTGGCATTGCCGTTGTTGAAAATGATGAAAACGAGTTGATTTGTACTCGATTGGTTACGGGATGGCGTGTTTGCATTGACTATCGAAAGTTAAATGAAGCCACCCGTAAAGACCACTTTCCATTACCCTTCATGGACCAAATGCTTGAGAGATTAGCGGGAAACGAATACTATTGTTTTCTCGATGGTTTCTCGGGTTACTTCCAAATACCCATTGACCCACAAGATCAAGAAAAGACCACATTCACATGTCCTTATGGAACATTTGCTTACCGACGCATGCCTTTTGGCTTGTGTAATGCTCCCGGTACGTTCCAAAGGTGTATGATGGCCATTTTCCATGACATGATCGAAAAGACCATGGAAGTCTTTATGGATGATTTTTCGGTCTTTGGGGATTCTTTTCAAACATGTCTCTCCCATTTGGACAAGATGCTTGAACGTTGTGAAAACACGAATCTTTGTCTAAATTGGGAGAAATGTCACTTTATGGTTAAGGAAGGAATTGTCCTTGGCCATAAGATTTCTAAGAGCGGGATTGAGGTTGACAAAGCTAAAGTCGATGTTATTTCAAAATTACCTCCTCCCACAACCGTCAAAGGAGTTAGAAGTTTCCTTGGTCATGCCGGATTTTATCGTCGTTTCATTCAAGACTTTTCAAAAATATCTTGGCCTATGACTCGACTTCTTGAAAAAGACACTCCTTTCGTCTTCTCTAATGAATGCATTGAAGCTTTTCAAACTCTTAAGAAGAAGCTCACTGAAGCACCAATTCTAGTTGCCCCCGATTGGGAATTACCATTTGAGCTTATGTGCGATGCAAGTGATTTCGCCATAGGTGCAGTTTTGGGGCAACGAAAGTCAAAACATTTCCAGCCTATACATTATGCTAGCAAAACTTTGACCGAAGCTCAAGCACATTACACTACAACGGAGAAAGAATTACTAGCCGTGGTGTATGCTTTCGAGAAGTTTCGGCCATACTTGATCTTGTCAAAAAGCATAGTGTATACGGATCACTCGGCTCTCAAATATCTCTTTGCTAAGCAAGATGCAAAGCCGAGATTGCTCCGATGGGTTCTCCTCCTACAAGAATTTGATATCATTATCCGTGATAAAAAGGAGCGGAGAACCTAGCGGCTGATCATCTCTCTCGTCTTGAAAATCCACATCAAGGTGTGCTCGAGAAAAAGGAAATAAACGAAATGTTTCCTCTCGAGACTCTTAATGTGGTATCTCATCATGAAAATTCGAGTACCCCATGGTTTTCCGACTTTGCAAACTATCATGCGGGTAACTTTGTTGTGAAAAGGATGTCGTTCCAACAAAAGAACAAATTTTTCAAAGATGTTAAGCATTATTTCTGGGACGACCCCTACTTGTTTAAGGTTTGTGCGGATCAAGTCATCCGACGGTGTGTTCACGGCCAAGAAGCCGCTGAAATTCTCAAGGCTTGTCATAATGGACCCACGGGGGGACATCATGGCCCGAACTACACCGCTAAAAAGGTGTTTGATTCCGGTTTCTATTGGCCCACGATTTACAAAGATGCCCATGACCTCGTCAAATCTTGCGACTCTTGCCAACGTCATAGCAACATCTCTAAAAGAGATGAAATGCCTCAAAATGCCATTCAAGTGTGCGAGATCTTTGACGTATGGGGAATTGACTTTATGGGTCCGTTCCCGTCTTCTCGAGGGAACAAGTATATACTCGTGGCGGTCTATTATTTGTCCAAATGGGTGGAGGCGAAAGCGCTACCCACCAACGACGCCCGAGTAGTTGTGAAATTCTTAAAGTCTCTCTTTACCCGTTTCGGAACTCCCCGTGCCATCATTAGTTATCGCGGTACGCACTTTTGCAACGACCAATTCGCAAAAGTCATGCTTAAGTACGGTGTCACTCACCTTCTTTCTACCGCGTATCACCCCCAAACTAGTGGGCAAGTGGAAGTTTCGAATCGTGGTTTGAAAAGAATCTTGGAGAGGACCGTAGGTGAAAATCGTGCCTCTTGGTCGGACAAATTAGAAGATGCACTTTGGGCCTTCCGTACCGCTTACAAAACACCCATCGGGTGTACTCCTTACAAGCTTGTGTATGGAAAGGCGTGTCATCTCCCGATCGAGCTCGAGCACAAAGCCTATTGGGCCTTGAAGCATGCCAATTTTGACATCAAGTCCGCGGGTGATCACCGGAAAGTTCAACTCAATGAATTAAATGAACTCCGTGATCAAGCCTACGAGAACTCGTTGATTTACAAGGAAAAGACAAAGAAGATCCATGACTCAAAAATCAAGAACCGCGTTTTCAACGTAGGTGAACGAGTCCTTCTTTTCAATTCTAGATTGAAAATCTTCTCGGGGAAGCTTAAGACCCGTTGGACCGGTCCATTCATCGTTGCCAAAGTTTTTCCATATGGCACTGTCGAGTTATCTCAAACCGACGGACCAAACTTCAAGGTGAATGGACATAGGTTGAAGCATTATTTTGGAGATGACATTCCACTTGTGGTTGTCCCGGATCTACAAACTTTCCCCATGAACCAATGAATGCGGGGATCGAGTCAAGCTAGCGACTCGGGAATCAAAAACAGTAGCACACTATATGGGTTTTCACCCGTATTTCTGACTTCTTTCTACTTTCTACCACCCTAGTGTGGGGGAGTTTTCTCCCGCTGTTGTATATAAAGTTTTCTAAAAAAAAAAAAAAAAAAAAAAAAATTCAAAAAATGGCCGTAGTATTTCCCTTTTACGTTCTCAGTTTCGGCATAACCGCCGGTACTTTGAATATTGCGGCCAATATTCATTTCTAGTGTGGGGGGAATTCTCACGAATTTTATCATGTAATTAAACCACCCAATTCCCCCATTTTTGGCCAAATTTTTTTTTTGGAGTAAGTGTTTTGCACTTACTCAGCTTACGGTTATCAGTCCGCCATGTCTAATAAACTAAAGGATTGGCTAATCCAGGAGCAAACGGCTCTTGGTAAAGATATCTCAAATCCGTTGACGGCTTGCAATTTGCCCAAAATTGTATGGTGTTCAGCTCACCATATCTTTAATTAGTGAAGAGTTGGCTAGCCCGCAAGTTTATGGCTTGTGGTAAAGGCAGTTGGAAAACCATAATTGGTAATCGACTCACCAAAGATATTTTATCTAAGAGTTGGCTAGTCCAGAAGCAAACGGCTTCTAGTAAAGACAAATCAAAACCGTTGAAAGCTGGTGATTTGCTCAAAATCATTTGGTTATCATTGTACCAAGGTTCTTACTTGAACTAAAACAATTGGCTACTCCAAAAGTAATGGCTTTTGGTAAAGAGATTCAAATCCATTAAGTTTTCTCAAAAGATTGCTAGGGACTAGCAATATCTTAGTGTGGGGGATTGATGAGTATGCAAATACTCATCATTTTTGTACCTTTTAGACTGCAAAAACATCTGAAAACACTCAGAAATGCATCAAAATAATAAAAATATCACAAATAAGTGTTTTATGTGTTTCAAATGCAAAAATACCAAAAGCAGGTGAAAAACGTATCAAGTTTGCATAATTGGCAGTTTTAGTCCCCCAAGTTTCAAAAGTTGTCAAAACAAGTCCCTGGTAAATCAAAATAAAGCAAAATATCATTTAAGGTCCATAGGATTCAAAATTTGTCAAAACAAACCCTTCAAAGTTAAAAAAATTACAAAATGACAACTTTAGTCCCTAAAGTTTAAAAAATGTCAAAAATGGTCCCTGGGTTATTTAAAATGGAAAATTAATAAATATAACCCTTGTACTATTCATAAATGGCATAATCGGTCCTTGTGTTAACTTTGGAAACTTGTCAAATCAGGCCCCTATACTTTCAGAAATTACAAAAATGGTCCTTGTGATAAACTACAAACCAAATGGACCCTTTGTGTATTATTAACCCCAGCCAAACCCAAAAGAACCCCCTGTCAATATCCTGTGACCCCCCATTTTGAACCCCTTCCGTTATTAATAAAAACAGTCAAACAGTCAACCCCGCCAAAACCACCTCCACTGTTCATCGTCCTCTACCTCGCCTGCAAACCAAAACCAGAGTGGTTTTTCCACCTCACCACCTTTCCACCTCACCTATCTACTTCCCAACTTGTCCCCCTCCACCTCCACATCCAACAAAATTCTTTAATTGCAAAAACCTGCTCAAATAGATATTTTGGCGCCAAAAAGTCCAAGTGCACGGTTGTGATGAATTCAAGGATCCAAGGGTTGAAATGAAGTGGGAAAGTCTCAGAGATGTCGACAAAGCTCAAAAAGATCTTTATAAAGAAGAGAAGAAGCAATGTGAAGAGCTATCTAGTGTAATTTTTCTTAGCTTATGTCGAATTAGTTAATTTTCAATTTCCAGTGTATGTTTAAGCTTTCAAGTACTTTGTTAAGTATTTTCAGTGTATTTCAAACTTGTTTTCAGTTTCAATTTCAGTTTATCTATATAAATTCAGTTTATGCAATTTTCAAGTTCAAAATCTCAAGTTTATTTATATGTGATTGTAGTGGATGTTAAGGACTTGTTAAGATGATATAAGCTCCTAGATAGCTTCTTAAAGCTATTAGAAACATTAAAATCGGTTGTAGTTATAGAACTTAAAAATTCATAAAAATCAAGAAAAATAGGTTAAAAATAAAAAATCAAAAATGAGGAAGAAAGAAAGCTGGAGCAGGGTTGATTCTGGATGGCCTTTGGTTTAGATGCTTCTTGGGAAGCTATAGGAAGTGTTCTCAGTTCTTGGTTCTCAGTTTTCACTTGGATTCCATTTTGTAAGCCTTTTGTTCCATTTTAGCATTTTACTGTATATGTATGTTTTATGCTTTAATCTTTATGTTTTTATGTTTCAGTGGTGTTGTTAAGTAATAACATAGATTAAAATAGGTTGCTTGTTCTTTGATATTGGTTAGTGTTTAAAAAACTCATTATCACAGTTAAATAAGCAAATTGTTCATATCTTTGTTTTATGCTACTATTGTTGGTCTATCATGCTTTATTTGTCTAATATAATCATAAAACAATGTTAAGAATCAGTGTTAAGGTTTAAATCATTCATTTGTTTTGAAAACCAAAAATCAGTCTTATATAAGGGTTGTTTGGATTTGCTGATAGATTAGCATTCCAGTGCATGCTTGTTGTTGTTTGTGGTTGTTACATGTCATAATAGTTCAAAATAACTTAGTGCAACCATGAAAACCTGTCCTTTTTTGTTAAAAAGTCAAAATAGCTTTTAATTTTCATCTATGAGCTCACTGTTAGGATTTATAGTGTAAAATTCATCACAGTTGCTTAGAACTTGGTCATCTAGCCTAAATTCATCTTAACTTAGCTTAATATAACATAATCAGTAAGTATATTTGATTCAAAGTTCATCAAAGTCAACTTATTTGGTTTTCACAAAAAGTCAAATTTTCACTTAATCAGTTTTTGAATAAAATAGATAATTTTCTATAGGATTTAATTTTGAGTTTCATGTTTTATGCTTTTGGGATATTAGTATTTAACTGCTCATCTTTATCATAATAATTTTTATAATTTTTAGTTTGCTAGTTAAACTGGTTATTTCTTGGTTTCTTTTAAGCACTTTTCTAAAAACCTCCCCTGTACCAGTGAAGTTGTTGTTATCTGTTTGATTTCACAAGCTCACACAGAGCTTATTAGTGGGACCCAGGGCTTGACCCTTAGCTTTTTGGAAAGCCCACCGAGCTGTCTCTTTAGTCCAGTGCTTATTTTCAACTTTTTAGCTTATTTGGTAGGGCTGCTACTAGCTTTTAGTTTTGTCCATTTCTCAGTATACACTGAGAAATCAGTGTAATTGAGCCACTTTCACAAGCTCACACAGAGCTTATTAGAGGGCCCCAGTGTGAGATTCTTGGCTTTTTAGGAACCTCAATAAGCCAGCTTCTTGTATCAACCAAACAGGCCTGCAGTCATTTTGTAGGCTAGATTAAGCTAGGGCCAAAAGCTCAGAGGACAAAAATAAGCCTTGATACAAGAAGCTGGCTTATTGAGGTTCCCAAAAAGCCAAGAATCTCACACTGGGGCCCTCTAATAAGCTCTGTGTGAGCTTGTGAAAGTGGCTCAATTACACTGATTTCTCAGTGTATACTGAGAAATGGACAAAACTAAAAGCTAGTAGCAGCCCTACCAAATAAGCTAAAAAGTTGAAAATAAGCACTGGACTAAAGAGACAGCTAGGTGGGCTTTCCAAAAAGCTAAGGGTCAAGCCCTGGGTCCCACTAATAAGCTCTGTGTGAGCTTGTGAAATCAAACAGATAACAACAACTTCACTGGTACAGGGGAGGTTTTTAGAAAAGTGCTTAAAAGAAACCAAGAAATAAGCAGTTTAACTATCAAACTAAAAATTATAAAAATTATTATGATAAAGATGAGCAGTTAAATACTAATATCCCAAAAGCATAAAACATGAAACTCAAAATTAAATCCTATAGAAAATTATCTATTTTATTCAAAAACTGATTAAGTGAAAATTTGACTTTTTGTGAAAACCAAATAAGTTGACTTTGATGAACTTTGAATCAAATATACTTACTGATTATGTTATATTAAGCTAAGTTAAGATGAATTTAGGCTAGATGACCAAGTTCTAAGCAACTGTGATGAATTTTACACTATAAATCCTAACAGTGAGCTCATAGATGAAAATTAAAAGCTATTTTGACTTTTTAACAAAAAAGGACAGGTTTTTATGGTTGCACTAAGTTATTTTGAACTATTATGACATGTAACAACCACAAACAACAACAAGCATGCACTGGAATGCTAATCTATCAGCAAATCCAAACAACCCTTATATAAGACTGATTTTTGGTTTTCAAAACAAATGAATTATTTAAACCTTAACACTGATTCTTAACTTTGTTTTATGATTATATTAGACAAATAAAGCATGATAGACCAACAATAGTAGCATAAAACAAAGATATGAACAATTTGCTTATTTAACTGTGATAATGAGTTTTTTAAACACTAACCAATATCAAAGAACAAGCAACCTATTTTAATCTATGTTATTACTTAACAACACCACTGAAACATAAAAACATAAAGATTAAAGCATAAAACATACATATACAAAAAAATGCTAAAATGGAACAAAAGGCTTACAAAATGGAATCCAAGTGAAAACTGAGAACCAAGAACTGAGAACACTTCCTATAGCTTCCCAAGAAGCATCTAAACCAAAGGCCATCCAGAATCAACCTTGCTCCAGCTTTCTTTCTTCCTCATTTTTGATTTTTTATTTTTAACCTATTTTTCTTGATTTTTATGAATTTTTAAGTTCTATAACTACAACCGATTTTAATGTTTCTAATAGCTTTAAGAAGCTATCTAGGAGCTTATATCATCTTAACAAGTCCTTAACATCCACTACAATCACATATAAATAAACTTGAGATTTTGAACTTGAAAATTGCATAAACTGAATTTATATAGATAAACTGAAATTGAAACTGAAAACAAGTTTGAAATACACTAAAAATACTTAACAAAGTACTTGAAAGCTTAAACATACACTGTAAATTGAAAATTAACTAATTCGACATAAGCTAAGAAAAATTACACTAGATAGCTCTTCACATTGCTTCTTCTCTTCTTTATAAAGATCTTTTTGAGCTTTGTTGACATCTCTGAGACTTTCCCACTTCATTTCAACCCTTGGATCCTTTGAATTCATCACAACCGTGCACTTGGACTTTTTGGCGCCAAAATATCTATTTGAGCAGGTTTTTGCAATTAAAGAATTTTGTTGGATGTGGAGGTGGAGGGGGACAAGTTGGGAAGTAAATAGGTGAGGTGGAAAGGTGGTGAGGTGGAAAAACCACTCTGGTTTTGGTTTGCAGGCGAGGTAGAGGACGATAAACAGTGGAGGTGGTTTTGGCGGGGTTGACTGTTTGACCGTTTTTATTAATAACGGAAGGGGTTCAAAATGGGGGGTCACAGGATATTGACAGGGGGTTCTTTTGGGTTTGGTTCGGGTTAATAATACACAAAGGGTCCATTTGGTTTGTAGTTTATCACAAGGACCATTTTTGTAATTTCTGAAAGTATAGGGGCCTGATTTGACAAGTTTCCAAAGTTAACACAAGGACCGATTATGCCATTTATGAATAGTACAAGGGTTATATTTATTAATTTTCCATTTTAAATAACCCAGGGACCATTTTTGACATTTTTTAAACTTTAGGGACTAAAGTTGTCATTTTGTAATTTTTTTAACTTTGAAGGGTTTGTTTTGACAACTTTTGAATCCTATGGACCTTAAATGATATTTTGCTTTATTTTGATTTACCAGGGACTTGTTTTGACAACTTTTGAAACTTGGGGGACTAAAACTGCCAATTATGCAAACTTGATACGTTTTTCACCTGCTTTTGGTATTTTTGCATTTGAAACACATAAAACACTTATTTGTGATATTTTTATCATTTTGATGCATTTCTGAGTGTTTTCAGATGTTTTTGCAGTCTAAAAGGTACAAAAATGATGAGTATTTGCATACTCATCAATCCCCCACACTAAGATATTGCTAGTCCCTAGCAATCTTTTTGAAACTTTAATGGATTTCGTCTCTTTACCAAAAGCCATTACTTCTGGAGTAGCCAATTGTTTCAGTTCAATTAAGAACCTTGGTACAATGATAACCAAATGATTTTGAGCAAATCACCAGCTTTCAACGGTTTTGATTTGTCTTTGCCAGAAGCCGTTTGCTTCTGGACTAGCCAACTCTTAGAAAAAATATCTTTGGTGAGTCGATTACCAATTATGGTTTTCCAACTGCCTTTACCACAAGCCATAAACTTGCGGGCTAGCCAACTCTTCACTAATTAAAGATATGGTGAGCTGAACACCATACAATTTTGGGCAAATTGCAAGCCGTCAACGGATTTGAGATATCTTTACCAAGAGCCGTTTGCTCCTGGATTAGCCAATCCTTTAGTTTATTAGACATGGCGGACTGATAACCGTAAGCTGAGTAAGTGCAAAACACTTACTCAAAAAAAAAATTTTGCCAAAAATGGGGGAATTGGGTGGTATAATCACATGATAAAATTCGTGAGAATTCCCCCCCACACTAGAAATGAATATTGCCCTCAATATTCAAAGTACCGGCGGTTATGCCGAAACATAGAACGTAAAAGGGAAATATTACGGCCATTATTTTATTTTTGATATATACTTTTTTTTTTTTTTTTTTTTTTTTTTTT
>BPTQ01000006.1:274540957-274680013 GCA_019973895.1 Chrysanthemum seticuspe | reverse complement strand
TTATAGAGAGTTTCTTTACTTTACGGCGTTTTGCGGTAAGTTCATACACTCTAAAAACTGTAGACCCCGTAACTGAAATACCCCGGTAAAGGTAGTAGAGCTCCTTTGTTTATGTATGAACACCGGCAACTGATAAACAGTTTTACACAACTTCGCTTCCGAAACGGATGGTTGCTACGGGCTCAACAACACTTTTAAAATTTTAGAGAAAAACGATCCAAACCTTGAGGCGCTCGATATTAGTCACTAGCACCATGCGTAAAGACGTTACTGGTTAAACTAGCTCAGTACGTTTTCATACCACATTGGGTGGCAGAGAGATGACGCATGGTGGGGGTTTGTTCACCCGTTCACCTTCAAAGGTTGGCACCATATTTTTCTTAAGACCTTTCCTGTCATCCGCTTTTGGCACGGAGAACCAGCCTATTTGATCTACTGCGTGAGACCCGGAAGGCATGTCGAATATTTTGTGGGTAGCCCACATGAAGTATGTTCGATCACATGCCTTTCCGCACAGTAGACGGCTAACTCGAACTCGTGTTTCGTATTACCTGGAACTTTGTACGGTTGAAGCTATAAGTCTGTCGACCACTAGTGTATTTTCAAGTTTACTTACTTAATTTACTTGAGGCACTAGTTCGTATGCTCTTGAGAAATTAGATGTTTGTTTTCTGTTTCTTCTAAGTACTGAGGTTTTAGTTCTTGAGGCACGGTTTTCGCCTACTGTCCTTTCCAGAATTCTTTTTATACCACGGTTGGAAACTTCCACTTGCCCACTTGTTTGGGGGTGGTACGCAGTAGAGAGACGGTGGGTTACACCATACTTTTGCATGACTCGATCAAATTGGTCATTGCAGAAATGCGTACCACGATCACTGATTATAGCTCGCGGAGTTCCAAACCTAGCAAAAAGAGATTTTAAAATTTTCACAACAACTCGGGCATCGTTGGTAGGCAAAGCCTTCGCTTCAACACATTTTGACAAATAGTCAACGGCCACAAGTATGTATTTGTTTCCTCGAGATGATGGAAATGGCCCCATAAAGTCAATGCCCCAGATGTCAAAAATCTCACATACTTGAATGGCGTTTTGCGGCATTTCATTTCTTTGAGAGATATTTCCGTGGCGTTGACAAGCGTCACATGTTTTGACAAAATCGTGGGCATCCTTGTAAATCGTAGGCCAATAAAACCCGGAATCAAACACCTTTTTGGCGGTGTAGTTTGGACTATGATGGCCCCCGGTGGGTCCAGCATGGCAAGCTTTGAGAATGTCCATAGCTTCCTGGCCATAAACACACCGTCGGATGACTTGATCCGCACAGATTTTGAATAAGTAGGGGTCGTCCCAGAAGTAATGTTTAACATCCTTGAAGAATTTGTTCTTCTGTTGGGTCGACATTCCTTTCACTATGAAGTTACCCGCATGGTAATTTGCGAAGTCAGCAAACCATGGGGTAGTAGAGTTTCCACGAAAAGAAACCGTATTGAGTGTCTCGAGAGGAAATGTTTCATTTATTTCCTTTTTCTCGAAAACATCTTGGTGTGGGTTTTCTAATTGGGACAGATGATCAGCAGCTAGGTTCTCAGGTCCTTTTTTATCACGTATAATGATATCAAATTCTTGCAGGAGGAGAACCCGACGGAGCAATCTCGGCTTTGCATCTTGTTTTGCAAAGAGATATTTGAGAGCCGAGTGATCCGTATACACCACGCATTTGGTCAAGATTAAGTATGGCCGAAACTTTTCAAACGCATACACCACGGCTAGTAGCTCTTTTTCTGTGGTGGTGTAATGGGTTTGAGCTTCAGTCATAGTCTTACTCACGTAGTGGATAGGCTGAAAATGCTTGGTTCTACGTTGCCCCAGGACTGCACCGATAGCAAAATCACTTGCATCGCACATTAGCTCAAAAGGCAAATCCCAGTCGGGGGCAACGAGAATGGGTGCTTCCGTAAGCTTTTTCTTTAATGTTTCAAAAGCTTCGATGCACTCAGGTGAGAAGATAAAAGGAGCATCTTTTTCAAGAAGATGGGTCATGGGCCGGGCTATTTTAGAAAAATCTTGTATGAATCTGCGATAAAAACCGGCATGACCTAAAAAACTCCTAATACCTTTGACGATAGTTGGATGAGGTAATTTGGCAATAACATCGACTTTTGCTCTATCGACCTCAATCCCGTTTTTTGAAATCTTATGGCCAGGGACTATGCCTTCTTTGACCATAAAATGGCTCTTCTCCCAATTTAGACAAAGATTGGTGTCTTCACACCGTTTTAGCATTTTATCTAAATGGGAGAGACATGTTTGAAACGAGTCCCCAATGACCGAGAAGTCATCCATAAACACCTCCATTGTTTCCCCGATCATGTCGTGGAAAATTGCCATCATACATCGTTGGAACGTGCCAGCATTACATAGGCCAAAAGGCATACGTCTGTAGGCAAAAGTTCCGTATGGGCAGGTGAATGTGGTCTTTTCTTGATCTTGTGGATCAATGGGGATCTGAAAATAACCCGATAAACCATCCAGGAAACAATTGTATTCGTTCCCTGCTAATCTCTCAAGCATTTGCTCCATGAAGGGTAGAGGAAAATGGTCTTTACGGGTGGCTTCGTTTAACTTGCGATAGTCAATACACACACGCCATCCCGTAACCAATCGAGTTGGAATTAACTCATTTTCTTCATTTGTGACAACAGTTATGCCACCCTTTTTTGGAACACAGTGAATGGGACTGACCCAAGGACTATCTGAGATCGGGTAAATTAATCCGGCATCAAGAAGTTTGAGAACCTCCTGTTTAATAACCTCATGAATCTTAGGATTCACCCTTCTCTGATGTTGAACTGCTGGTTTGAAGTCATCCTCCATCAAGATTTTGTGAGTACAAAACTCAGGGTTGATACCCTTAATGTCGGAGAGTTTCCAAGCAATTGCTTTCTTGTGTGACTTCAAGACCTTTATGAGAGCAGCTTTTTCATCTTTATTCAAATCTCGAGCAATAATGACGGGTAATTTATCATCACCCTCAAGAAATGCATACTGGAGTATGAGGTGGTAAGTCCTTAAGTTCGACTTCGGGAGGATCATTAGATTTTTCAATGGTTTTGAACTCCTCTTTATGAAGTTCTTGAGGAGGGATTGATGAAGGATCATCATTGAGCATCTTCTCGATGAGAAGAATATCTCCCTCAATTTCAATTGGAGCGTGATCAATTTCCCATGAAACCGAATCACTAGACAAGTATGCTTCAATTTCTTCCAAGATGAAGTCACCTTCCTCAAACGGAGTGAGAGAAGGAGTAGAATTGGAAATGATAGGTTGAGATGAATGAGTGAGATTATCACTCGAAGAATTATGAACATAACCGAGAACTTCTTGAGAGTACTCTTCAGAAGCAACATCAATGATATCTATTCGGTTAACCGACTCAGAATCATAGTTTGCGGAGTACCTCGAAGTTTGATCAAGGTTAAAGGTGACAGCTTCATTACCTACACGTAATGTGATTTCTTGCTCAAATACATCAATGAGAGCACGGCCCGTTCTCAGGAATCCTCGTCCAACAATTAGGGGAACCCGATGATCGGCATCGAAGTCAACAACCACAAAGTCAGCTGGGAAATGGAACTTTCCTACTTTCACGAATACATCCTCGGCAATGCCAAGTGGACAGGATATTGTACGATCTGCAAGCTCAAGAGTCATGCAGGTAGGAGTAAGGTCCGGAAGAGAAAGTTTCTTCCATACTGAATGAGGCATCAGGTTAATGCTTGCACCAAGATCGGCTAAGGCAAAGCATTCAACCATCCCTGGAAATACACAAGGTAAGAGAAATTTTCCAGGATCTCCAAGCTTCTCGGGAAGCTTCTTTAACAGAACTGCTGAGCAGTTCTCGTTCAGAGGAGTTTTAGCCATTTCAAACAGTTTTTCCTTGTTGCTTAACATGTGTTTGAGATTTGATGCAAACTTGGGCATCAGCATGATAGCATCCGCAAAGCTTATGTCAAAATGTAGTTCTTGGAAAATTTGAAAAAATTTATCCATTTGATGACTGGCTTTTTCGCGGAGCTTTTGCTCATTCAAACGTGATGGGTAAGGAATAGAAGATTTGGATTTGGGGTTTTCAACGGGAGCTACTGGAGGTTCAAAAACAACTCCTGGATTGGATTTGGGTTTCGGGACAACTTGAGGATGGACATCGTTGGTACCTCCGTTATTAGTAGGAAGTTCCTTGTCTTTTGTCGCCTCATGTTCACTTTCCACTACCTTCGGGAGAGAAGAAGAAGAGGTAGTAGGAATAGCGGGTCCATCGTATGATACACCACTTCTGGTTGTGATCGCCTTTGCATCGCCCCTCGGGTTAGCGATCGCGTTGCTAGGAAGTTTTCCTGAGCCCGAGGGTTGGTCATTTAAAGACTTCTTAATGTCAGAAATCTGGCTAACCAACAACCTGTTCATTTCATCTTGGGATTTCATGAATTGCTTCAATAGCTCATCAGATGATGGTACTGGAGGAGGTGGAGGGAAATTTTGAGGTCGTATGTTTTGATTATGACCTTGTTGTTGAAAATTCCCTTGGTTAGGATTCACATTTCCCTGAAATTGATTCCCTCGATTGAAATTGTTTTGATTAAAGTTTCCTTGATGTTGGAAACCTTGATTTTTATTAATTAAACTATTATGGACTCAATACAATTTTCCTTGGAATTTAGTGGATTCCCAAAGGTTTTAGTCAACAAAAGTCAACTATTACAATACAATATTATGGACTCAATTTGATTGCTTCCAAAACAGTCAAGAAATATTGACCAAAGGTTTTAGTCAACAAAAGTCAACTATTATGGACTCAATACAATTTCCCTTGGAATTTAGTGGATTCCCGGGTCGTTAAGTCCCACGGAGTTTGAATGGTGATTGAAAACGTTCAGACGTAGAATGATCACTAAGGATAATGATCTGTAAGGATTTTGATTGAAAATTACACTACTGATTGTTTGGAATTGTATTTGGATACAGAGCTATAAAGCACAACAATCAGATTAAACAAACGTAAACGCGTACGTTTACTAAATTTCACGTAAACGTATAAAATAAAATGTAAATTTAAAAGAATAAAATACCTACGGATATGAAAATGATATTTTTATAATCCTAATAATAAAATAAAATTATTGGAAAATTAAAATTATTTTTATAACTATTTATTTAATTATTATTAATTAAAAACTATTTTTAACTATTTAATAATAATCTAAAATATAAGAAAATATGAAATAAAGCTAGAAAAGTGAAATTATGACTTAGAAAAATCTAAAATATTATAAAACTTATTTTAAAACTGAAAAGATATTTTTTATACTTTTTATTTATTTATTATTAATTATTTAATACTTTTTAACTATTTTAAATTCTAATAAATACTAAACAAACTAAGAAAATTCTGAATTTTTTTTTTTATAATTATCCTATGGTGACAGAAGACTAAGAAAATTATAAAAACAGAAAGTGCTTAATAATAAGCTGAAAAGACAATTTAAAAAGCTAAATTATATTAAATAAATGCTATCACTATTTTTAAAGTTGATGTTTTTGTGATTTTTCTTTTACAAAACTATTTAACTACTAAAAATAAGCAACTTTTACAAAGACAAAAATTTTGGAACTTGAAAATAAGTTGTTTGAGAGCTTAAGAGCTTAACAGTTTAGCTTTTGGCTTTCAAAAGGATTTTAAGCTCAAACAAGTGGCTAAATAAGCTAAATAAAAAGAAACAAAAGTGAAACAAGATGAAAATAAGCTAAAGGTACTTAAATTAAGCTAAAAGGCACAAAGAAACACACTGAAAAGCTTAAAATAAGCTAATAAGCACTGTCACTAAATCTATCTACCAAACAGGCCTGCACAGTTTTTGTAGGCCAAAATTAGCTAGGGGCAAAAGCTCAAAGGCCAAAAATAAGCCTTGATACAAGAAGCTGGCTTATTTAGGTTCCCAAAAAGCCAAGATTCTTACACTGGGGCCCAATAATAAGCTTATGACAAGCTTGAGAAAAAGCTTGTAAAACACTGAGTATTCAGTGTTTACAAGAATTGGGACACACAAAAAGCAACTAGCAGTCCTACCAAATAAGCTAGAAAGTTAAAAATAAGCACTGGACCTTTGAGATGGCTAGATTGGCTTTCTAAAAAGCTAAGGGTCAAAAGCTAAGGTTCACTAATAAGCTTTTTATGAGCTTGTGAAAAAGGCTCAACTACACTGATGACTCAGTGTAGTGAGTGATTTTGAGAAAAGATCATGAGCATAATAAGCAGTCCAATTAAGCTATAAATGGAAAATAAGCATTCAAACATCAAACTAGCCAAATGGGCTTATGAAAACAACAAATTACACAAGCTAAAGCTTACTAATGAACAAGATATAAGCTCATGAAATAAGCCTACTCAACTGTGCACAGGGCACTTTTTCAGAAAAGGGTTTAAAATAAGCTAAGAAATAAGCAGTTTAACTAGCTAACTAAAAATTATAAAAATTACTATGATAAAGAGGAGCAACTAAATATTATAAACCTAAAAGCACAGAACATGAAACTTAATATTAAATCCTATAAAAAATTATCTATTTTATTCAAAAACTACTAAACTGAAATTTTGACTTTATAAGATAAACTACCAAAGTTGACTTATATGAACTTTGGATCAAATCTACTTACTGATTATGTTATATTAAGCTAAAATAAGATGAAATTAAGCTAGATGACCAAGTTCTAAGCAACTGTGATGAATTTTATATCCTAAATCCTAACAGTTAACTAGTAAAGTGAGATTGAAGGAGATTTTGACTATTTCTCAAACAAGGACTGTATTTTATGGTTGCAATGAGTTATTAGATCCTATTGTGACATAAGACAACAACAAGCAACAACATAAACAACCTCTAACACAAGTAATCTCAATGAATCCAAACAACCCTTTATCAAACTGATTTTGTGATTTCCAAAGGATTTCATAAATTAAAACCATGCAACTGATTCATAACCTTATATTATCATATAATGAGGCTAAATAAGCATTAAACAACAACAATAACAACATAAAACTCAGGTATGACAATTATGCTATAATAACTGTTAAACTAAGATTTTTTAGTAACTACAAATTTTAAAGAACAAGCAAACTGTTTTAATGTTTAATTTTGCTTAACTACAACTCAGAAACATAAAAACACAAAACTTTAAGTTAATAAATGACTTAAACAGTGAAATGCTAAAATGGAGTAAAAAGCTTACAAGATGGAATCCAAATGAAAACTGAGAACCAAGGCCCAAGAACACTTCCTATAGCTTCCCAAGAAGCATCTAAACCAAGGGCAATCCAGAATCAACCCTGCTCCAGCTTTCTTTCTTCATCATTTTTGATTTTTTTTTTATTTTTTTATTTATAACTGATTTTTTTTTGTATTTTTGATTTTCACTTCTAAACTGAGTTTTAAAGTATCTAAAAACTTTCAGAAGCTTTCTAGGAGCTTAAGTGAGCTTGTGAGTCCATAACAACAATTAATAACAACATTAAGCTAATATGAGATTTTGAACTTGAAAATTGCATAAACTGAAATTGAAACTAAAACTTGAAATTGATGACTGAAAAAGATTCACATACACTGAAATCACTTAAACAAAGTACTTGAAAGCTAAATTTTACACTGGAAATTGAAATTATTCTAAAACGACATAAGCTAATTAAATTTACACTAGATACTTCTCTACATTGCTCCTTTTCTTCTTTATAAAGATCTTTTTAAGCTTTGTCGACATCTCTGAGACTTTCCCACTTCATTCCAACCATTGGATCCTTCAAATTCATCATAACTGTCCATTTGGCATTTTGGCGCCAAAATTTCTTTGAGCAGGTTTTAACAATTAATGAACTTTGGGTGTTTGTGGAGGTGTAGGGGAGTGGGTAGACAGCTGGAAAGGTGGTGGTGAGGTGGTAGGAGCAAGTGGTGGAAACCATGGTGGTTTTGAGTAGGCGGGACTGTGAGAGAGATGCACAATGACTGTGGGTTTGACTTGGTTTGACCGAGTTTTATTAATACGGCTGGGGGTTCAAAATGGGGGGTTCAAGTGAGGTTTTGGACAGGGGTTAATAATACACAAAGGGTCCGTTTGGTTTTGGATTATCACAAGGACCATTCATGTAATTTCCTGATTTTTGAGGGGCTGAATTAGCAACTTTTCCAAAGTTAACACAAGGACCAATTATGCCATTTATGAATAGTACAAGGTTTACTTTTGATTATTTTCACTTTTTAAATTTACCAAGGACTATTTTTGACAATTTTTAAACTTTAGGGACTAAAGTTGTCATTTTGTAATTTTTAAACTTTGAAGGGTTTGTTTTGACAACTTTTGAATCCCATGGACCTTAAATGATATTTTGCTTTATTTTGATTTACCAGGGACTGGTTTTGACAACTTTTGAAACTTGAGGGACTAAAACTGCCAATTATGCAAACTTGATACGTTTTTCACCTGCTTTTGGTATTTTTGCATTTGAAACACATAAAACACTTATTTGTGATATTTTTTATCATTTTGATGCTTTGACGGGTGTTTTTGGATGTTTTTTGCAGTCTAAAAGGTACAAAAATGATGAGTATTTGCATACTCATCAGCAATCCACCCCGGTAACAATGACGATCAATCCAATTGAGCCTGTAGTTCTCTCTGATGCAGAGTTGATTTCTAAGCTGGTGCTACAATTGTCTCAACGATCTGCAACTTTCACCTCTGATGAAAGTAAACTATTTGAGGCATTAATGGAATATCAACTCAAGACTTCATGCAAGGAGCAAGCTGAAAGGCCTAAGCGTCCAAGAGACGATGATGATAAGGATAAGGACAAAGATTCAGAGCCTAAACGTCCGAAGAAAACTGGTGAATCATCCTCCATGCCACCACCACCCCAAAGGACTCCAACTAACACACGATCCCCTCCACATTCTTCTGCTGATAAACCTCAGGACTCTGACTTACCACCCTCCACAGAGAAAACCGGTGATCATTTCGAATACACTGATGGTGACGATGAGGAAGTCCCTAAGCCCCAACAACAACCCACCTCTCCCGTTACAACAAAGAAACCAGCATCCTCATCTAGGCCAAAGAAGAAGAAGAAGAAGACGACTAAGGTTGATGTTGTCTCATGGCTAGACGAAGATAACACCGAATATGACTGGTTTTCCACACTTGTTGATGCTACTCCCTCCCTACCTGAAGGTCAATATATGGTAGAAGTTCGAACATTGGAGCATGCTAAATTTCTTCAAGAAAGGTTTCGGGTGAAGAAGATGACCAAGTCAGAGTTAAAACGCATCAAGAATGAAGCTTTTCAATTGCTCAAAGACAGCTCGAAAAGTGCTATCGAAGTTGAATACCATCTTGAAAACATAGCACGAGCCATGTCTAACAACATTGATTGGACCAACCCTGAAGCAAACATTGACTTCACCAGAAAAGACAAGGCTCCATATTACACCGACTGGACCAGACCTCTCCCAACGATTGGCAAACCAGATCAACCAAAGATTCCATTTCGCTACTTCTTCAACAAAGACCTGGAATTTCTTCTACATGGTAGCGATCTGTCAAAGAAATACGCTACATCACTGACACTTCCGTTCCCGGCAGCCATTTATTCCAACTGCATAGCCATCGAAGAAAAGGCTTCTCACATGTTTGCTAACAGTGTGGAGAAGTATGATATTGATGCGATGTATGGGATTCACCATTGGCCTGAACGCCGAAGAATCTTCTACAAAAGCTGCCAGGTACAAATGTCTACACATGAAGTGTTTAGTGATAAAGGGATCGTTGCTGTTAAGCATGTAACTCTTGCGTCTAAATGGGACTACACATTTCTCAAGACAATCGTGGTCAAGAGACAAGAAGAGGACTATGTTTTCTGTGAAGCGGACTTTCAGAATTTGTCTCTCAACGACATTGAATATCTGTGTCTTGCCAAGTTACAGGGAAGAATGAGACAATTCTCGATTGAAATCCAACGTGAATACATCAAGTCCGTGCTCATCTTTATCAGAATTATAGTGATCTAGGAACGTGTAGAAGACTTGCAACTTGACGTGGAATCGTATCAGACACGTGTCAACCTCACCAGACCTCAGCTAGACCTTCCTGACATCAACCACCTTCCTCAATACACTCTCATCAGCAAACCTTTTGGCGTAGTCTACCGCAGTGAACTACACCGCAACTTCTTGATGGCGTGTAACGAGCTTCATAAGTTTGGGGATCATACACTGAAGAAAGTCAGGGATGGGTTAGCTTATCGGTTAAAGGAGATACATGAAGGCATAGGGTCGAAGAAGAGATGGAATTCGAAGGAGAAAAGGGATGTTAAGAGGATCATTACTCGCATCGATGAAAGGTTGTACAGAAGGGACCAGTTCAGAAATTTGGAGAGTTTTGTAGGTGGTCGTCCCAGGATTTCTCTCACAGGCTATCAACGCCCAGTTCGCATTCCTGGAGTTATTGTTGGACTACCTGAATCTCCTGGTACCCCTTAAACTGTTTCATTTTCAATATTGATTTGGATGTGTGATTATTTAATGACTATGGCTTGTGCACATGATGCGTGCCAAACAGTCAAGCTAAATCACACAAGCCCGCCACTTGTGAATGGCGGACCGTAACCAGCTGAAAACTGCTTAAGCACGAAATCAATGAAGATCTGAGGAGTATAGTGTTTCCCCGGGTCGTTATGTCCCAGCGAGCTATGCAATGGATTATCAAACGTTTAGTGATCGCGAGATTTGAACGGGAAAAGGATATTGTGAATAGATTATAACTACGGAAAAAGCCAACAAATAAAAACGGCTTAAATGCAAATTAAAGAAAATTAAAAAGATTAAAAATATTAAATAAACGCTATCACTATATTTAAAGTGATGAACGTTTAAAACCTAAAACTTAAAAACTTACGTTTAAAAATAAAATTACGCAAACGTACAAACTAAAAAGTGAAACTTATACAATATAAACCCTAAAAATATGAAAAATACATTTTTACAATCCTAATGATAAAAGAAAATTTATAGAAAAAGAAAATTATTTTTATAACTATTTAATTAATTTTTATTAATTAAAAACTATTTTAAACTATTAAATAATTAATTAAAATACAAGAAATTAGGAAATAAAGCTAGAAAAATAAAATTAAGACTTAGAAAAGTCTAAAATATCAAAATAGACTTTTCAAAACTATTTTTGTATTTTTATGATTATTTTTCTATTTTCTAGGAATTTTAAACTATTTAAAACTAATTAAATTATTTAAAAATACAATTTTAACTAAGAAAAATATGGAAAAATACTTTTTTGGCTTTTTATATTTATCTTAACTTAATAAAAATGAAAAATTATTTTTTTGAACCTTTTCTGAATTTTTTATATTAAATGCTAATTAAAAATGCTTAAAAACTAGATAAAATAAAGAAAAATAGCAAACCAACTTGGAAAAATCTGAAAATTTCAGGAAAATTCTAAAATAATATTAGGAATCTATGAAAAATGGAAAAACATGGGGTTGCTTGGAGGAATTTGAAACTGAAGTGCAAGTGCTTAATGGAATAAGCACTTGAATAAGCAAATGGGATCCAAAGGGCACCAAACCAAATCAGGAACTCTAATATGCTAAAGTAACAGAAATGCAACAAGATTAAACTATCCTAATCCTCTAAACCACAAGCTAGCACAGATTTGATATAAAAGCTATAAGCTAAAAACAGGATCTGGGGTGTCTACTTTAAGCTACTGCACAGGCCACAATTTAAGCTAAAAATGAAAACAAGCAATTGGGACTTGGAAAGGACCTGGGTGAGATCTTGTAAACCAAAGATAAGCTCAACACAAGCTCTCATGAGCTTACTGTGAGCTCTGCAAACCCTGTGTAAACCCTGTGCAAACCTGATGCCCTGCACAGGGGACTTGGTCTCATTTTAACAAGCTCTTTTGAGGCTTAAGGAAAATTCACAAAATTATGCAAAATTGACAAAAAGAAACTAGACCAAGTGAGCTTTTTAAAACAACGGATTTCATTGAATTTGATTCAAAAATGAACCCATGAAAAATCCTCTTAGAATGGCTCAAACTGAGATTTGTGCATTATTTGACTTTTGACAAAACTTAAAAGTTTGACTTATTCCAACTTTGATCATGATTTGTAGACTGGAAATGATGTATTAAGGTGAAAGGAAACTAATGCAAGCTAAGTTTAGGTAATTTGAACACAAAACAAGAATTTAACCTTCAAAAATCCCAACAGTGTAACTGTTATGATAATTGATAGATGATTTTGACTATAGGGGTAACAAGCTCAAAAGTAAGACAGATATGACATATTTAGAGCTAAATAAACTTAAAACAACAAGAGTGGAACACTGAACAGGCCCTGAACTCAGATTCCAGTACTGATCCAAACACACCTATAATGACTAGTTTGCAAATTCAATAAAGCTAACTAGTGATTCCAGCTTGAACCAATGACTAAACTGAGCTTAATTATCTTTAATATAACTAAACAAACAAATAAAAACAGAAAACACCAATTCCAACACAATATGCAAAATTACTTGAAAAGTGAAAATTGGATTAACACCCACAGATGTTCAACTAGTGTTGCAGGCTAAAATCAAACCCCAAGAACCACTACACTAATCTGTTTAAACCCACATCCATCCTCTGCATCACCAAATTCATCACCATTTCCAACTTGAGCCTAACAGTTGACTTTTGTTGACTATGGATCAAATTAACTTGAAAATGATTCAAAAGCTTTTCAAAAGCTATAAATGACTTAAGTAAACTTGTTTAAGCTTTCAAAGAAGCAGTTTGAATCTTAAACATAGGTATTTAAAAACTAAATTTGCAACAGTGGAATTTTGAACATCAAATTTAATTGAAGCCTTGAAATAGAACTTGGAAACATATGATATTGATACAATAACTTAAGTTTAGTACATAAAAGCAGAGAATTAAAGTTTTCAAACTAAACTAAGACATTTAGGTAAAAACGACATTAAGGAAAAAGAAATAAAAAAAACTACTCCTCTACTTGCTTCTTTCTCCTTTCTTTTATACCCATTCTCTTTCTCTTTCATCTCTGACTAAATCCCATCAAATTCCAGAGCCAATGGGTGACTTTTGTGACTTTTGGCCAAATTGTCAATTTTGGCGGGAAAGGGAGATTTAGCAGTTTAGGTTGAGTGTTGGGGGGGAAGAGTGCAATAAATGCATCTTGGAGTGAGGTGGAGGAGGGGGGACATGGAAGGAGATAAGGTGAGGTTTGGTTGAGTGTGCAGGGGATTTGCAGAAATCAAGTGGAAGGGATAAGGAGTTTGGCGCGTTTTGTTTGGTTTGACAAGTATTTGACTGGTTTAATAATAAAGGGGGAGGTCAAAATACATTATGACAGGGGGTCATAGGTGTGAAAGGGTCCAAAATGGGTTTAAAGTATTAATAACTTAGGGACCTTTAGTGTAAAATCTGAAAATAGAGGGACCTAATCTGCCAATTCTGCCAAGTTATTCCAAGGGACCTTAAGTGAAAACCTTTAAAAGTATGAGGACCAAACTTGCCATTTTGCCATTTTCCAGGGGCCATTTCTGCCAATTTTGAAACTTGAAGGACCATTCTTGTAATTTTCTCAAATTTTTGATATTTTTCACCAAAGGACTAAATTTGACAAGTTATGATTTAAAAAGGACCTTTGGTGACTTTTCTTTTGAAATTTTGACTCAGGGACTGTTTTTGACAATTTTTGAAACTTGGGGGACTAAAACTGCAATTTTTGCAAATTTGATATGTTTTTCATCTGATTTTGATATATTTGCATTTAAAACACATAAAACACTGATTTGTGATATTTTGATCATTTTGATGTGTTTCTGAGTGTTTTCAGATGGTATTGCAGTTTAAATTGTACAAAAATGATGAGTATTTAGACACTCATCAATCCCCCACACTGAGATATTGCTAGTCCCTAGCAATGATTTGAGAAAACATAATGGATTTTAATCTCTTTACCAAAAGCCATTACTTCTGGAGTAGCCAAATGTTTCAGTTCAAGTAAGAACCATGGTACATCAATAACCATGTGATTTTGAGCAAACCACCAGCTTCCAACGGATTTGATATAATTATATGATAAAATTCGTGAGAATTCCCCCCCACACTTAGAAATGAATATTGCCCTCAATATTCAAAGTACCGGCGGTTATGCCGAAACAAAGAACGTAAAAGGGAAATACTACGGCCATTATTTTAAAAGTTTTTTTTTTTTTTTTTTTTTTTTTTTTAGAAGATATATATATAACATGTGTGGGGTAACTCCCCCACACTTAGGTGGTACACACGGGTGAAAACCCATGTTCAGCTACTGTTTTTGATTACCGAGTCGCTAGCTTGACTCGACCCCGAATTCATTGGTTCATGGGGAAGCAAAGTGGAAGAAACAATCTTCATCGGACTTTCATTCAAAATGTTTGGATAAACATTGAAGTACGTGAAAGTTCCACACCGATGAGATATACATAGAACTGGCTCACAAATGGTACATGAAAATGCCGGGATCAAAGATAATGTCTTCATTCCCGAAGGAGTGAAGAACAGGAGAAGTGACAGAATATATGAAGAAAAGAAAGAAAATCATGATAGAAATCATGACTAACTCTTCATCCTCAATAGGAGAATTCATAGTTTCATGAATCTCCTCAGTTAAGCTCAATTGGTCTAGACATATCTCGGGTGTGTCTAGATCAAAGTAGAAGTTATCATACTCCGGCGGAGATATGATATGAGTGAGTTCATCTGAGAACTCCATGAAGGTGAATGAATCATATTCAGAATTGCTATGAGTGGGTTCACTGGCGAACTCCTCAAAAGTAAATGATTCATGATTGAGGAGAGAATTGTGAGAATGAGAAGTGGTACTGCCACTAATCTTCTCTCCCATATTATCAATACAGGATGCTTTCATTTCCGGAATAGAATCATCGGAAAGAATGTCACTACCCTTAATGGGGATAGGAGATGAAATCGGTTTCTCTTTGAAAGCCTCGATTTTAGAAATGAGAAGACTGACATTCAATAATGTTGCTCGAAGAGCTTCATCTTTGATTTCAGTGTCAGTAACTTCATCATTCTCTTCTTCTAAGCTAACAAGCTCAGAAGGAGAATCTTCCACATAAACGATGTCTCCACAAGATAACGAATCATCATCAGAATCGGAGAACATCTCAACATGATCTGTTTGGAAGACAAGAGGAGGAGGAATATCACACACATGATCAAGAGTTCCCTGTGACTCTCTTGGGATTGGGACAAGGTCCTCAACACTAGACTTTATGAATTCGTCCGATTCCTTTTCAGGAACAGTGTCGAGATGCTCGTCCCCCATAATAAGAGAGTGAGTGTGAATCTCGGGTGTGATAGCAGTTGTTTGAGATGGAATCTCAACTGCTGGAATATCAACTGACTGAGGGGGTTGAGAAATATTACTTTTAAAAGGATAAAAACCCTCCTCGTCATCGTCATAAAGAGCGGCCTTAAGAAATTGGGAACGTCTTAGAGCTGCATGCTCTAGGACTAATAATTCTTCCCTCGATTGGCGGGCCTCTCGCTCTTCGGCAAGCAATTCTCCTATGGTTTTTTCACCACTCACTTGATTCTTAAAGTTACTCATCATATCCTCAAGTGTTTTCATTGCGGTTTCAAGATCCTGGGAGATTTCTTGAGACAACGGCTCAGGTGGAGTTGGAGCCGTATGGTGCTGTGGAGGTTGGAAATTATCAAACATGTGAGAGTCATAATTGTTACAAGGAACTGGGTTCCCTGTTTGACAATCAGAGCTGAAATGGGGACCTCCACAGTATTCACAACAGTAAAACTGTTGAGTCTGGAAAGGTGAATCATATGGATTTTGGTCATAACTAAAACTCTGAGCATCATTGGAAAACTGTTCATAGACAAACGTGTTTCCGGATTGACACTCAAATCCTTGGTGAGGACCTCCACAAAATTCACAACAGTAATGTTGATCATATGAATATAGGTCGGGCTGGGGTGGGTAATCGGAAAAGTTTGAGGAGTCGTTAAATAAGTTCTGATTAGGATCATAATCAAATGAATTCCTCGAACCACAAAACAAACAACTCCCGTTATGGATATCATTACCACATTGTACACAAGTACACCAACGACAGGGTGAACCATAGAGAGGCTCACCACAACCGACACAAGGAATAAACGATTGCATTTGAGAGTTATGAAGAGGAATCAGTTTATTCAAAGAATCATCAAAACCAACATGGTGATCCGAATGACTATCAAGTCTCGAAGAACATTCAGAAAAATCAGGAGGTGGGACAAGTGGTGTGCTCTGAGAGCTAGCAATTTCCACCACTTCCGTTATGGTCTCCGGTTCTGGTTCTTGAGAAACGTGAAGATTAGGCAAGTCATTCTTGCTAGTCACCGGTGTTTGAACGGGTTCATCGTAATCAATTCTAATTCTTGACCTTTTTTCATCGACATAAATTTGTTCGATTAGATAACGGGCTCTAGATTCAAAGAGGTTGTCCTCGTAATCCTCGATGGGTGCTTGGGGTAGCTCCGACGTTTGAACTGGTTTGTCAAGATTAGAATGTATTTCAGGTTGTGGCGGTTGGTCGAAATAACTTTGAAAAGCATTTTTGATGGATAATTCGCACGAATTGCAAAATTCGCTTGAACTAGGCCCTCCACACCGCTCACACACATTTCTGACGATGAAGTTGACGATTGTCGACATAAGAATTAAACATATAGAGGATTAAGAAGAGAATCAAATGGTTGAGAGGATACGAAGAATAGAATTAAACGGCAAAAAAGGGTAAGAGAAATAGAATCAACGAATAAGAGGAATGAGAAGAGTATTTTTGGGGTTTTTGGATAAAAAAATATAAACATATACAGATGGATAGTATGAACAAAGAGTGAATATCCAAATCACTAATCTGCTAGATGTAAGATTATCAGCACAGCTCCCCGGCAGCGGCGCCAAAAATTTGATGCGTGCCAAACAGTCAAGCTAAATCACACAAGCCCGCCACTTGTGAATGGCGGACCGTAACCAGCTGAAAACTGCTTAAGCACGAAATCAATGAAGATCTGAGGAGTATAGTGTTTCCCCGGGTCGTTATGTCCCAGCGATCTATGCAATGGATTATCAAACGTTTAGTGATCGCGAGATTTGAACGGGAAAAGGATATTGTGAATAGATTATAACTACGGAAAAAGCCAACAAATAAAAACGGCTTAAATGCAAATTAAAGAAAATTAAAAAGATTAAAAATATTAAATAAACGCTATCACTATATTTAAAGTGATGAACGTTTAAAACCTAAAACTTAAAAACTTACGTTTAAAAATAAAATTACGCAAACGTACAAACTAAAAAGTGAAACTTATACAATATAAACCCTAAAAATATGAAAAATACATTTTTACAATCCTAATGATAAAAGAAAATTTATAGAAAAAGAAAATTATTTTTATAACTATTTAATTAATTTTTATTAATTAAAAACTATTTTAAACTATTAAATAATTAATTAAAATACAAGAAATTAGGAAATAAAGCTAGAAAAATAAAATTAAGACTTAGAAAAGTCTAAAATATCAAAATAGACTTTTCAAAACTATTTTTGTATTTTTATGATTATTTTTCTATTTTCTAGGAATTTTAAACTATTTAAAACTAATTAAATTATTTAAAAATACAGTTTTAACTAAGAAAAATATGGAAAAATACTTTTTTGGCTTTTTATATTTATCTTAACTTAATAAAAATGAAAAATTATTTTTTTGAACCTTTTCTGAATTTTTTATATTAAATGCTAATTAAAAATGCTTAAAAACTAGATAAAATAAAGAAAAATAGCAAACCAACTTGGAAAAATCTGAAAATTTCAGGAAAATTCTAAAATAATATTAGGAATCTATGAAAAATGGAAAAACATGGGGTTGCTTGGAGGAATTTGAAACTGAAGTGCAAGTGCTTAATGGAATAAGCACTTGAATAAGCAAATGGGATCCAAAGGGCACCAAACCAAATCAGGAACTCTAATATGCTAAAGTAACAGAAATGCAACAAGATTAAACTATCCTAATCCTCTAAACCACAAGCTAGCACAGATTTGATATAAAAGCTATAAGCTAAAAACAGGATCTGGGGTGTCTACTTTAAGCTACTGCACAGGCCACAATTTAAGCTAAAAATGAAAACAAGCAATTGGGACTTGGAAAGGACCTGGGTGAGATCTTGTAAACCAAAGATAAGCTCAACACAAGCTCTCATGAGCTTACTGTGAGCTCTGCAAACCCTGTGTAAACCCTGTGCAAACCTGATGCCCTGCACAGGGGACTTGGTCTCATTTTAACAAGCTCTTTTGAGGCTTAAGGAAAATTCACAAAATTATGCAAAATTGACAAAAAGAAACTAGACCAAGTGAGCTTTTTAAAACAATGGATTTCATTGAATTTGATTCAAAAATGAACCCATGAAAAATCCTCTTAGAATGGCTCAAACTGAGATTTGTGCATTATTTGACTTTTGACAAAACTTAAAAGTTTGACTTATTCCAACTTTGATCATGATTTGTAGACTGGAAATGATGTATTAAGGTGAAAGGAAACTAATGCAAGCTAAGTTTAGGTAATTTGAACACAAAACAAGAATTTAACCTTCAAAAATCCCAACAGTGTAACTGTTATGATAATTGATAGATGATTTTGACTATAGGGGTAACAAGCTCAAAAGTAAGACAGATATGACATATTTAGAGCTAAATAAACTTAAAACAACAAGAGTGGAACACTGAACAGGCCCTGAACTCAGATTCCAGTACTGATCCAAACACACCTATAATGACTAGTTTGCAAATTCAATAAAGCTAACTAGTGATTCCAGCTTGAACCAATGACTAAACTGAGCTTAATTATCTTTAATATAACTAAACAAACAAATAAAAACAGAAAACACCAATTCCAACACAATATGCAAAATTACTTGAAAAGTGAAAATTGGATTAACACTCACAGATGTTCAACTAGTGTTGCAGGCTAAAATCAAACCCCAAGAACCACTACACTAATCTGTTTAAACCCACATCCATCCTCTGCATCACCAAATTCATCACCATTTCCAACTTGAGCCTAACAGTTGACTTTTGTTGACTATGGATCAAATTAACTTGAAAATGATTCAAAAGCTTTTCAAAAGCTATAAATGACTTAAGTAAACTTGTTTAAGCTTTCAAAGAAGCAGTTTGAATCTTAAACATAGGTATTTAAAAACTAAATTTGCAACAGTGGAATTTTGAACATCAAATTTAATTGAAGCCTTGAAATAGAACTTGGAAACATATGATATTGATACAATAACTTAAGTTTAGTACATAAAAGCAGAGAATTAAAGTTTTCAAACTAAACTAAGACATTTAGGTAAAAACGACATTAAGGAAAAAGAAATAAAAAAAAAACTACTCCTCTACTTGCTTCTTTCTCCTTTCTTTTATACCCATTCTCTTTCTCTTTCATCTCTGACTAAATCCCATCAAATTCCAGAGCCAATGGGTGACTTTTGTGACTTTTGGCCAAATTGTCAATTTTGGCGGGAAAGGGAGATTTAGCAGTTTAGGTTGAGTGTTGGGGGGGGGGGGAAGAGTGCAATAAATGCATCTTGGAGTGAGGTGGAGGAGGGGGGACATGGAAGGAGATAAGGTGAGGTTTGGTTGAGTGTGCAGGGGATTTGCAGAAATCAAGTGGAAGGGATAAGGAGTTTGGCGCGTTTTGTTTGGTTTGACCAGTATTTGACTGGTTTAATAATAAAGGGGGAGGTCAAAATACATTATGACAGGGGGTCATAGGTGTGAAAGGGTCCAAAATGAGTTTAAAGTATTAATAACTTAGGGACCTTTAGTGTAAAATCTGAAAATAGAGGGACCTAATCTGCCAATTCTGCCAAGTTATTCCAAGGGACCTTAAGTGACAACCTTCAAAAGTATGAGGACCAAACTTGCCATTTTGCCATTTTCCAGGGGCCATTTCTGCCAATTTTGAAACTTGAAGGACCATTCTTGTAATTTTCTCAAATTTTTGATATTTTTCACCAAAGGACTAAATTTGACAAGTTATGATTTAAAAAGGACCTTTGGTGACTTTTCTTTTGAAATTTTGACTCAGGGACTGTTTTTGACAATTTTTGAAACTTGGGGGACTAAAACTGCAATTTTTGCAAATTTGATATGTTTTTCATCTGATTTTGATATATTTGCATTTAAAACACATAAAACACTGATTTGTGATATTTTGATCATTTTGATGTGTTTCTGAGTGTTTTCAGATGGTATTGCAGTTTAAATTGTACAAAAATGATGAGTATTTAGACACTCATCAGCACACTTCAGTGTACAACCCGTTCTTGTAATGAAAGGACCCTGTGGTACGCTTCAGTGCCACAATCCTTATAAAAGGAGCGAAATCTTCTTACTTTTGAGTAAAACTTATCAAAACTTTCACTTTTCAAAGTTTTCCTCAAAAGGACAAGTACTTCCCCTTATGATTTTCAAAACCTCAAAAGTTTATATCACTTGTTGAGGGGGAGTATTTGCTTACTAACTTTGTTCACAAAATTGTTCTTCGTGATAATCTTCCCACAAAACTCGAAATGGTCATATTCGATATCAAAATTTCGTCAAAAATAACATTTATATGCCATTTTTTAGGGGGATAAAAATTATGTGATAAGAAATATGTTGTGAATTGCTATTGAATCCTCGTGTGAAAAGACTTCAACCCATGAATTGATGGGATCTGAACAGTCATACATTGAAAAGATTTGTCTTCCAAGAATTATCCAAGTAAATTGAACCTATTCGAGAAGCTCTTGATAGACATGAACTTTGACGGGTTTGACAACCTTTCGAGGTTTGTCCACACCTTCAAGGTAGTTATTAGAGCTATTTGTCACCTAAAAGCTGACAATGTAACTCTTTAACTATGCAACGTAACCGTGTCTCGCGGGGAATTGTCTATCTTGAGTCGATCAATTCAAAAAGTGCGCGCTCTTCTCTCACCATGCAAATTTCTGTCAAAACACTTAAGCGTGTGTGGAGGGGGAGTATTTCTGCAAAATAAAACTCTCGAAGTGTTTCAAAATGTTTCTTATTCATAAACACTTTGAGAATTTTTTTCAAGAAATCGGTTTTATGGTAATGGAGTTATAAGGTGACTAAGGTTAGGAATAACCGTCCTATGATCCGCCAGAGCCGGAGGGATCTACCCAAGGATACTACTAATAGTTAGAATTAGAAGTCCTTAGGTATGATTATAAAAAGGAGAAAATGAGAATCGGAGAAAGAAGGAGTTGAAGAATTAAAAACAAAAGCAAAGAAAAGGGTGAAAAGAAATAGCCCTCCAGATTATTCAACTTAGGGCAGACACCGGGTTCAATTCATATGCTACTGGTTGTCACTTGATGACGCCGGTAGTGAAGATTAAAGTCGTCATGGACCCAGTGACGCATGCACTAAACCTTCTTAGCCACTAAAGTTTCTCTCAACAGAAGCTTATTTCATTCTCACAGGGAACCCTACGTAAACTATCGGCTTTCTCTTAGAGATTGCTGGTATTGAAGAAGGAGACCCTCTCCCTAGTCTCTGCTCAGGAAAACCAAAGTGCACTATTGAGTCTAGAGCCACGAGATTCATCAAAAGATCTCTTAGGTACACTTGACAATTCATCGCTTGTCGTTCAACAATAAGAACGCAAGTGATACATTATCGTGTCCTTCACAGATCTTAGCAATCTGTCGAGAACATTTATGAGAGGTTCACATATGTGATCCTCAGTGATTGAATGGAAACTCCTGCCAGGGTCAACATCAAACAGCCCTGACAGCATGTCACTTCGGTAACTCCCCGTGGATTACGCTTAGTGTATCTCAAATGGTCTACAGTCGTGAGGTGATGCTTCGGTGTACCTCAGCGACTCATCTGAACTGTAGGTGTACTTCAGTACATCGCGTTATCTCACTTGTGGGACTCCAGTTCAGGAACAGCCATTGTGAGAATCAGAGTTGTGTTTTCACACAATGTGTTAACACTCTCGAAGTTCAAACTTGTAAGTGCTGGAATCCGCTTATCACTAACCTTTCTTATGTTTTCTTCTTATGGAAGTTCTGGAGCGGACTGATCGTGCAGATTCTTCACATGCTCATACCAACAACATCACTAATTGAAGGTCTCTCAAAAGGCAACACAAAGTCAGAATGATTCTTCGTCAAAGTCAAAGAATCTACAAAGTTTAAAGACTAAGAGAACTACATCAGTACTGAAATCCAACGTTAAAAAGTGTGTGAGCATGTTGGAGAAAGATGTGGAGACACTGGAGCAACGAAGCAGACCTGATGCAGACAACAACAACATACTATCACTACCATCACAAAGAATAAAGATCACAGAATAAAGAATAGGATGACGTCAAAGCTGAACTTTTCAAAGGAAACAATTTCTCTACACTGGGGAGATTGTTCGAATCAAGGCAATTCTTCTCACAAGAAAGAAGAATGTCATAAGACGTCAAAGCTACTATTACATCAGCACCTTCAACATTTATATCATCAATCACTAACACTTAGGAGGAGATTGTTGGAATCACTCCTAAACTAGATTTCAAGTGTTAGTAATTAATATGTAATAGTTAGCTTAATATGGCTTTTATGTTTGTTATCATGCCAAGGCTTATGTAGAAAGCCCATGAGCCTTGGCCCAGGCCCAAGCCCATAAAGGGAAGGAAGGGAACTTGCATGTTGCCCTAGTTCCTTCCTATAAATAATGCTTGTAAACCCTCACTTGAGGGTTGGTTGTTCAATTCATACATTCACTTTACGCATAACCTTTCTTAGTATCATACGTGTGTGTGTTTGTTATTGTTCATCCGATCACTTCTCTTCTATTTCTTATATTGATGCTTGTGTAATAAATATGAGAAACTAACAAAGGTCATGGTAAATTACTATTTTAAATTTTTTTTATTTATGCCAAATTGTTTTAAAATCAAGTTTAGTTTTGTCATGTTAATTTAACTATCTATCTAACTTATACAATTTTAAGTATAATTTACATCAATTATCAACCTAACAAGATAATAGTATACTAAAATTTTAGGTATTATTTATTTTTTTTTATTTTTTTTGCAAAAAATGATATTGTATTGTTATTATTTATTTATGAATAAATTTTTTTAAAGCAAAGTCCTTTATACGGCTAGGCATTTTTATTAAGTTCATCTAATAACAATGGATACATATAAAATGCGTCATTATTGTTGAAGCATAATACCGTCGGGTAGGTCTTGACGGCTCTTACGTGTCATCCATCCTCATTCTTGAGCGTAATAGTGTGTTGCAAATATCAAGAACTGGTTAGAAGGAGTCTCAAGGTCAGATCCTTGGGACCACCCTCCTACGGTCAAGTTAGTGGTCTACTTGAGAGAGTATGCATATAATATATGTGGCGTGTATGTAAGCATGATATAGATAGGAAGGGTTGTGTCCTCTGGCGTGAAGGGCCAATCATAAAGGACCCGGATGAAGGACCAAGCACGGAGGTCCAAGCATGAGGGGACGCACCCTCAAGTTGGGATAATTCTAAAGAGAGAAAGTATAGAGAGGTAGGAGGTTTTAGAATGAATATACAACCACCAAGGGTGGTGTATTTATAGTACTTGTGTTACTGTAGATGATGTCATCATAGGGAACATATCCCTTAAAATCTTGATAGTAATTACGCGTGGGCATATGGCTATTACCTGATGGATAATGTGACATACCTTTCCTCCAGTCTTCATCTGGGCGCACCCTTCATCTAGACGCGCTCTTCATCCTATGTCATTCATCCATGTCCTTCGTTCACGACCTTCATCCAGTACCCTTCGTCTTATGCCCGTCGTCCGGTACTCTTCATCCTATACCCTTCATCATGTACCCTTCAGCAAGTGCCCTTCGTCCAATGTCCTGACAAATCATGTCTATCAGATCATATACATCAACATGTACCATATGTGAATTTCGAAGAGACTAAAATATGTTACGTACTTCGAAATTTTGTTATGATACCATATGTTGTTGGCAGCTAATGTACCATTACAAATTATTCACTTAAAGCTAATTGTTTTTGCTAAAGCGTAAAATAATTTTGTAGTATTTTTATAAGTTAGCAAAACATAAATTCAATAGGCCTAATCTAACGTACCCTAAAATAACTCATACACTTAGTTATAAGTTAAAAGCTTAACTTACTAATAATTTATTGGGTGATGATTTTTCTTTCTGATGTATTGTTGGAATCTCTTCATTAACAAACCCAAATATTGATGACATGGAATCAAGAACTTTACGTCATGTTTATAATCTGCGAAACACAAACACTTTTGCCTGCTTGATCAACCGAATAAGAAGAAAAGAAACGAGCAAAAGATGATGGATATACGCACCTGAGCTATTCTCGAACACCCTTCTATTGATTAATCAATAAAGCTTACAATTTTAGGAAGAAGAATGTTAAGAACTACCTTCCCCCTCACCTCTTTTATAGAGATGAAGGGGTAGAAAACTTCCTCTAGTCGGTTAAAGAAATCACAACTTACACTTCAAGCTACCTAATCCTAGTTTATGTATAATCATATTCTATATTACTGAATACAATAAAACCCCTTTAAGTATTACTCTGAATATACTACAATTTCCTCCATAGAAATAAAAAGTAAATGTCATTGATACTCGACATCTTTTCCTAGTGCTGAAACCTTGAACCAGGGAACACCTTGTTGACCAAGAATTTTACTTCAATAATTTTCTTAGATTAGCTTCCATAGACTCTTTCACTTTTTTTTAAACCACATTACCTTCTGTACCCTCATGATGACCAGGTACTTTGGTATAATGTCTGCCCCACCTTTATACCAAGGTGTACCTTTTCATGCTCTTTAACCAAGCAGTGCATGTTTGTCTTTTATTCAAGTTGTTTAACCTACAAATGTCTTTGAGCCACTGCAACATCATCATTAATTTCTAGAACAACCTCAACTTTATGATTTCCTGAAGCCCCCTGCTTTGAATCGAGGACCAACTTGTCGACCAGACATTGTACTTTAATAATTTTCCTATATTAGCTTCCATAGACTCCTTCACTTTCTTATTTTCAGCAACCTTACCCTATGCACCCTCATGATGACCAGGTACTCTAGTATAATTTCATCCCCACCTTTATACCAAGGTGTACATTTTATTACTCTTTAACCAAGCAGTCCGTGTTTGTATTTTCTTCAAGTTGTTTAACCTCCAACTATCTTTGAGCCACTGCAACATCATCTTTATTATCTTGAAAAACTTCAGCTTCACAATTTCCTAGAGCTCCCTGTAGTTCCACCTCAAACAAAACACGTTTATTAACATGTGCTCCATGGGCCCCTGTTTTAAAACCAAGACCAAGCTGTTTGAACCTAATCTATTTATCACCAAGTTGCTTGAACCCAACTTGTTTTGCATCTCTATGATTTGTACACTAAAAGTTATCACTTTTGTTTCTAGGTTATACACACAGTTCTTTTTCCTGATCGCGGTCATCATAACTCGACAATATTTGATCACCTTGTCTCTAACATCTGCAGCTTCATAGTATAACCCTCTTTGGACTACCCAATAAAGTCATGTTTTTTCTTAATCCTGGAACATACCTGACATCTTCCAGTATAAAACATGAACCATCATGCCACTGTATCTTGGCTTTCCTTGTCCCTCTAATAGTGCATATCCTGTTATCACCTAACTGAACAAAACCACCATCAACACCCTTAAAGTCATACAAGAAGTCCCTCTTATGTGTCATATGATAAAACCCACCCGAATAATCAAAATCCTTATCATGCTTACCCTTCCGTACAAACCCACTTGAATCCTTCATTGGATAATCTCTCTTCAGATGACCCTCTGAATGACAGATGATGCACTTGAGTTTACTAGCTCTACCCCTTGACTTAAACCGGAACTTTCACCAAAATGAGCTTTACCTGAATGCTTTGACCTTCCCCTTACATATAACATGTTGCCCGTTTCTTCCTTTGTGCTTCCAGTTATTTTCTTCAACTCTATTTAATTCATAGTCACCAAAACATCCTCAATTGTCAAAAATTCCCTATCATGCCAATACCTCCCATAATAATTTTTATAATTACACATCTTTTGTATGAATAGCATAGGTGTGTTTAGAAAGGTTGTTATTTTTTAATAAGATTTATATGAATATAATTATTTGACTAAAATACACCGTTGGTACCTAAACTTGTCCAAAAACATCGCATGGAACCATAACATGGATTTTCGTCGTCAGTAGTCCAAAGTTGGGGTTTTTGAGGCTAAACTGGTCCCTTGACCCGTAATGCCCAGGTCAATGTCTTGTTGTTGAGGGCAAAAGTGTATTTCACTGTAGCGTACTTTATACAGACCGTTGTACAGTGTTTGTAGTTGCTATATGTCTGTGTAACACAGATTTGTCGTCAGTTATCATCCCTAAACTATCCTACAAAAACTGTCTTCTACAAAACAAATATCCTTTCAACATGGTACGTTGCTGGTGTGGTAAGCAAGCTATAATTCGCACTTCATGGACCTTTGCCAACCCGGGGCGTCGATTTTTGGTTGTCCTGTTGAAGTAAGTGTGTTTTGAGATATATTGTATTATTTTATTTTCGCTAGTAGCAAACTACATTGTAACAATGGTGGTTGTTTAATAACTTGCCATATTCATGATCAGGGGTCTTCTTGTCGGTGGATACGATGGTATGATCCAGAAATGTGTGTTCGTTCAAGAATGATCATACCTGGCCTTTTGAGGGGGAGAAATGAGCTTGAGGCAAGATTAGAATCGGCTCAATGTGATGTGTGGAAGTGGAAGATTTAACTTTTTCTAAGTTGGATATTGTTCTTGATTGTTTATGCACTGGGTTAACTGTTTAGCTTTAATGTATGAGGGCAGATGATTAATGTAGATTGTCTTGAATGGTAGTAACTTTGTTTCCCAGATGTTTATGAATTTTTTTCTTTTGCTAAATTTACCATAAGTTTATGCACATGGTTTTGAATTTGCTTATATTTGACTTTTAATTATCAACATTGTTATGAAGTATTGAGTTTGGTTAGATTTTGGCTTTGTTGACTTATGTTTATGCAGATGGTTAGCAATTTTTTTAGGTTTGACTTTAATTGTCAACATTATTATGAGGTATTGGATTTGGTTAGTTTTGGCTGTATGCACATGCTTACTAAAGAAGACACAACTTCTTCTACATCACCAAAGACAAAGTTTGCAGCTGAAGGTGATGTTGTCATAGACTTTGCAATAAGAGATAATCAATACTTGATGCAAATTATGCACACAACAAGCTTAGTCAATCTATGAAAATACATAAACATGACATGGTTCCATAGGTAATGCAAATGGATATATTTCCAAATGTAAACAATGGCATACTTTTCGAAGCATGAAAATTAGAGTTAGACACAAATACATATGTTTTTAGAGTACATAACTTGTCCATAGAAAATAAACTAGATAAAACATTTTTTTGTTAAATAGCATAACAGAATTGACCTATGGTTAGGCCATCATTATTTCCAGTGCAGCCTACTACCTAGTCATTATTCGCGCAGTAGGTTGGGATGAAATAGGAACTACTTGCACATCACTTGACTGTAGTTGAGATTCAGACTATGATTGATCATGTTGCTGAGATTGAGACTGGGATTGCTCATGTATGATGGGATCTTCAGTTGCCTGATCTTCATGTTGTTGGGATTGCGATAGAGATTGATCATGTGTGATGAGATCTTCAGTTGCTTGATCCTGATTTTCAGATTAAACACCACTTCCTTGAACTGCACTATCATGACTTTCAACAACACTTGTACCTTAATCTTGTTTATCTTCTGCAACTTTTTTACCTTTAGGATATGTCTTCTTTGCTGCAGCCTTTTTAGGCACTCGTTTGACATTTCCCTTAGGGCTAGTTTGACTACTTTGAACTCCACCATGCCCAAGACATGTTATTTGGTTGTGTCTAACAATGCCACAAATACTAAACTTTATACTCTTCCAAGCCCTTGACAACTTACAATTTTTCACAATCTCTTCACTTTCAGGAGCTATCCTTACTCTTTTTCTACTTTTTGACCTAGATGGAGTTGTTTCCGATTTCGATGGAACAATTATTGTGGGCACAAATGATTTTTCCCAATGTTCGTTGCTAGTTATAGGCTGGACATGGTGTTTGCAGGTTGCTTCCCAAGTGATAAGATAGTAACAAGGATGAGCCCATGTTTCTACAGCTCCTGCTTGTTGTCCATTTAAAGCCATATTCTAATTTGTAGCAACAACATGTTTACATGATAAACCTGTTATATCCCATTTTCTGCAAGTACAAGACTTGTCTACAACATTAACTACACATTGGTCTCCCCATGGTCCACTAACTTGAAACTTATCTCCCCCATTCCATAAAACATTATACTTAACAGCCTCTTCCTTAATACCATCTAGCATGTGTTGTTCAGTTGGTGTTAGTGGACCATTACTCTTCTCAATCACCATCACAACATGCATTATCCTCATCATACAGTATTCCCTGTTGTATTCTAAGGCTGTAATAATTGGTTTGTTTAAACCCTCAATTATTTTGTCATGAAACACTTGACACATGTTATTAATTAACACATCACAATGAGGTCTCACTAAAGAATACGAATAAAGATGTATTAATTATAACTTTTCATAGTGCATTAACAAATACCAATTAACTGAAATATATAGATGAATTACATGAAAAATGTGACCTTGACCAATGGATTGGTGGTATCTTACTTAACCAATCATGGGCAGGTTGATTAAATATCTTGAAAGCAGCCATAACTTTCTCAAAATGTACAACAGTTGAGGCTGTTGCACATTTCCACATATGGTCTTTGAAGGCCCTACCTTTCCATTAAAGTTTCATTTTCTCATGAATGCTTTTAATATAAAATTTGTGTTCTGCATCTGGAAAAAAATCTCTTAAAGCTGCACTGATATCTCGCACAAAATCAGGTATATTTACTGTTTGTTTCAAAAAATAGGGACTTTAACTCATGACCAGGTTAACGGAGTACCTTTTGCATGTCGCTAATAAAAGTGATTATTGAGTTTGGCTCAAGTGCTACATCATCAGATAAACAATGAAGAAACCAAGTCTATGATCCTATATTTTCTGATTCTGCAAATGCATAAGCTAATGGGTATATACCATTGTTGCTATCAATTCCCACAGCTATTAGCAGTTGACCCTTCAAAGGACCATCAATAGGAATAGCATCTAGCCCCAACAACAATCTATGACATGCTTTAAATCCTTCCTTCAGTGCACCTAAACAAACATACATTCTCTTGAATTCTCTTGTTGGAAGAGCCTCACTTGCAGGTCGTTCCACATTTATCAGTATTGTTGTATTAGGGTTTCTCTTTTGCAATTCTTGAGCATAATCTCTCAACATGGTAAATTATAGCTTGAATTCACCCCTAATGCCTATTACTGCAAATTTTTTGGCACTTAAAACCTTTCGCATGGACACTTCAAGCTCAAATTGGTTGTTAAGTTGATTATGAACAGACTTGACTGGAACTCGTGGATCTATTTCAATTTGTACTGTAATTTGCTTTGAGATAAAGTTAAGGTCAAAAGCTCGGAGTGCCCTTGATTGAAAACATGTGTGTTGCTCATTATATTTTCTGACTGTTAATGGACCTATCTCACCATGCCTGCCGACAAACAATAGCCATGGGCAGAGTATTTAGAAAGGCTCATTTTTTCCTGCAATCAATGCATTTATACCACTTCTGGTTAATGGACCTCTAGTTGGGCCTATACCCAGCCCAGGACCATCACTTGGGCCTATAAGTGGAACACAACTCCTACATCTGACCCATATTCTTTTTTTGTCATTCTTCATAAAAATCAACTCCCTTCTAGTTTCTATTGAATGCTCTCTTACATTTTGTTTGACATCTACTGCAGTAGGAAAGTCTTGACCATAGTAGAAGAATGTGGTATACACTCCAGATGCAAACTCTGTCCTAATTCTTGGCACATCAGACTTACCTACCTCTGAGTCAGAAACATAATGAGTGTAAAAGGCGTCATCATCCATCACAGGTAACGCATTTTCCTTTTGCATGCCATCACTTATATTACTCGATGTTCCTGCTGTACCTAACTTAGTACTCTGACTCCCTTGGACCTAAGCAAGTTGTAAATCATTCTCTTGAAAATTATTCTCTTCATTTTCTTGAATTGATTCATCACCTACATTGCCTAACTCACTAGTCTTACTTACTTGGAACAGAGTAACACCAACAACAGGATCCTCTTCCATGTTATTGCCATCAACAGGTGCGCTTCCTACTTCACCTAAATGCTTATCCAGAGTCAAATGGAACAGAGTTACATCAACATCAGGCTCCTGAAAATTGTTATTGCCATCAACTAGTGCTCTTCCTAATTTCTATAACTACTTCCCCATAGTCACTCGGAACAGATTAACCTCAAAATTATCATGCTCCTTAATAGTATTGTCCTAATCCATAAGTACTAAAGCACGATCACTGTTATCAACAGGTTGGCTGGCAAATGATGTGTCTAGGGTGGAAAATACAGGCTAAATGTTTGGTAAATTGCTAGATGCACCAATATAATTGAGGTCCATATGTACTTGTGTTATTTGCATAAAAGGATCTAGTGCAGGCTCATTATCAAGTTCATCTAAAACCAATCGTCTACAACACGATTGAATAGTAGCACTAGCAACGTTCTACTATGTTCATCCATCTCCCAAAAAACTGTCTTAATAGATTGTGGGGACATTTCAGACAACTCTAATCTTGTCTTACCTATTTCAACTTAAACATCTACCAACTTATGTTCTTTCACAAGGTCTTTCAACAACTCAAGATTAGCAGCTTCACGAAAACTAAATAGTCAATCATCAAATGTACTACCAGGCTTAACAAAGTAGTAATAATTGGTTTGTCCTTTATCATAACCGATTTCGGTCATGAGAGCATCCATTTCATCAACAGATACCTCATTGATTTCAGCATAATCAACTTGACATTCCTTACCTCCATCATATATTCTACCTGGCCAGTGTTTGAATGTACTTTTATGATGGAACCTTACGCTAAAGGAACCTGTTCGACCCGCGGTAAGAAAAAATAACAAAACACTATTACGATTATCTTACCTAAAAGGATAATAACTTAAACAATCGTACTAACATATAATTGTAAAAGATTATAACCAAAAAACACTTATCATATCTTCTGATTGCAGAGTTTTCCTCAATTTCATGGTCATCAAAGAAAGGAGGTTCTCTGATTTGCCATAGAGTAAATCCAAAGTTGGTACTTGTTATTTTCTTACTTAGATTATTAGATTTCATGACTGACATTGCATTAGAGTTTTTTTTTTTTGTAGGCTTCCAAAACAAGTTTGAGGATGAGCAATGAGTACACAGCTTAGTTATATCAGACATTATGGCGGGAAATTGGATTTACACATATGCTAAATAGTACATCAAGGTTAAAAAACAATTCTACCCTCAACACAAAACGGATAACAGGATTTTATGAAATATAACGGGACATTGAACAGGGCATTACGGGTCAAAGGACCAATTTAGCCTAAAAAACTCATACTTTGAACTACTGATGATGAAAAATTCATGTTATAATTCCATACGATATTTTTGAACAAGTTTAAGGACCAACGGTGTATTTTAGTCTAATTATTTTATTACTCTCTCCGTCTCAATTTAATTGTCAGAAGAGAGAAATCACAAAGTTTAATAAAAGTTGGGCTACTTTAATTTTCAACCATACGAATAGAATATTTTCTCTTTAGATTCTTAAGTTTTTACTAAAAAAGGAAAGTGAATATCTAAAAATGAAAATATGAAGAATTAAATTGAGACGGAAGGAGTATTTGTTAGGATTAATGAAATAAATAATTTGAGGGACCCTATGTAATACTTATGTTGTTGATGTTTGACGTGGAACTTTGGTGCTTCTAGATCCTGACGTTGGCGATGACCAAGACCGGAACATCTAAAAATATACGTCATATAATGACTTACTATACAAATGTATTATTAATTTTTTTTTTTAAAATACGTTTCCAGTATAAAATTTTTGTTTTATTTACTTAAGTTACTGAATTTATAAAATATGATATTTTGAGAAACTAAACTTATTAAAATATGTATAAGCATCACTAAATCTGTAAAAATTCGACATTGATGTTACTTGACTTATTAAAAAATATACCTTCAAGTAACCCGATTAAAATTGAAATCATAGAATAATATGGTTTATATAAGTTCAGCAACTGAAGTAAGCAACATAAAAGTCCAGTATATTAGACGTATGTTTTTTGAAAAAAATTAGTGACATGTTTATCTATTAACCGTATTAATGATTTTGCCTTTGTAATTTCATAGATGACACATATTTTTCCTTAAAAATTTTAAAGAAAATGTTTTGCTATTATATCGTTTATACTGTTACATTTACCTTTTTAGTTAATCCAATTGTATATGAGGAACATAGTTTTTATATTTAAATATATGTTAAACCGTTAATCTTTAAACGAAAATAATTACACCATCGAGACTAGCATTTAATTATCTTTCTATAGATAGACATTTGATATATTTTCGACAATTTTTTTCTCACTTTTTTTATATTTTTTTTCGTTACTGAAATTTGCATAAAAAAATCATATGTGATTAAACATTAATTTGAATATTTTAATAATATCGCATGTTATATTAATGTTAAATCACATATGATATGCAATATCGCATGTGATATTATTAGAATATTCAAATTAGTGTTTAATCACATGTGATTTTTTCATGTAAATTTCAGTCACGAAAAAAAAACGTAAAAACATGAAAAAAAAAAGAATTTGTCGAAAGTATATCAAAGTGCTTATCTATAGAAAAATAATTAAATGCTCGTCGTAATGATATATTTTTTTCGCTTAACAATTAACGGTTTGAAAAATATTAATATTTGACCCAAAAAAAATGAAAGTAGATTTTTTAAATTGTTGAGATTAATCTTATCTATTAAATCAAATAAAGATGAAGGATAAGGTTAATTTTTTGATATGTAAAATAAGTTTCGTATGTAAATAATCTTAAATCATTAGATATATAAAATTACGTTAAAAAAAGTTGAATGTAAAGTTATTATCTCTATGAAGAATTCAAATGTAGAAGATTTTTAAGTGGTATTTTACGTGGATAAGGATCCTCTAATGTTTATTTGAACATTAGAGGTAATGTTATGCTTTATTTGATTGTACATTGTCATTATTATAAAACATCTATTTTATTTTCATAACAATGTACAATCTCAATAAATACAACATTACCTCCAATGTTCCATTTTACGTGGTCATCAAACGTGTCTTTCTTTCAACGTTTTTTCGTCAAACATAATGAGATTTTGGTATTTCCACATAATCAAAGTCAACCGAGTCAAACATGCTTTCTTCCAAGGAGTTTATGTTTATGGTCATCCCAATTGAGTAGTTTCCACGCCCCCACCAACTTTTTAACATGAACCAAAAGTTTTGAAACAATTAATCAGAAAAATATGTTGCAAGTCTTCAAAAGGTTGATCACCAAACCGGATAACAAACCGAGTTCGATCATGACAATACCATGTGCATGGAGATTGCATATAGTTGGTAAACCAGTCCTAGCCTAAGCGCCATGTGTGGATGATGTTTTCGACAGGGACAGGGATAGCCTTGTTCTATCAACATTAGGCTGAATGCAGTAGGACGAATCGTCCATCGATCGAGTGCATAGGGCGATCGATTTCATCTCGATCCCCTTGTTGTGGAGGCGATCGATCGAGTGCAAAAAAAAAAAAAGTTAGTCGGCTGAACGATCGTTAAGAACAAAGCAAAAATATATTCCCTCTTGTTGCTAGCCGTTGAAGTCCAAACAAAAAAAAGTTATAACCGTTTGAAATTTAAACTTTTTGGCCGTTTGGTTTAAAAAAAAATAAAAAAATAAAATACTACTAAAACTATCCTATAAATACACAACTTATTTACACACTAAACTCACAAATCTCACAATCCTCTCTATCAAAAATCTCACAATCCTCTCTATCAAAAATGTCTAAGAAAACACCACCAACCAAAGGCCGAAAATCCCGTTTGGCACAAAACGCCCCGCATATTTTAACACCGGATCCGAATTTCCGGTTAACCGGTGTCTCACCAAGAATCAATTTTCAACCCCCTGCTTTCGAATATCAATCCCAACAAGCTCCACAACAACAACCTAACAATCCATTTTGTATAAATCGTCCATTTGTTTCACCGCATCAAAACATCCACCACCAACAACAACAACAAAGCTACTCCCGTCGAAGCAACCAATCTATGTATGGGTCACCCGAATCTGTGTACCGTCCAACAATGGATTCATCAACGTCTTCATATTCAAATTATCAAGAATATTCTCCGGTTAACCGTATCAATCTTGAGGGTTTTGATTTCGACAAAAATTTGATCTGTGCCAAACCGTCAAGTTTTCTCACACAAGCCGGCCACTTGTGAATGGCCGACCGTAAGAAACTTAAAACGGTTCAGAAACAAATGCAATGAAGATCTGGAGAGTATAGTGTTTCCCCGGGTCGTTATGTCCCAGCGAGCTATGCGAAGAATCACCAAACGAATAGTGATCGAGAGATTTGAACAGAAAAGAGTTGATTGAATGATTATAACTACAGAAAAAGCCTATAAATTACAGGGGCTTAAATGCAAATTAAAGAAAATTAAAAAGATAAAAAATATTAAATAAACGCTATCACTATTTTTAAACTGATGTTTTTTATTTTTCTTTTATAAAACTTAATTTAAAACTACGTTACGTACAAATGAAAATATGAAACTAAAGCAGTATAAATCCTAAAAATATGAAAATGATATTTTTACAAACCTAATGATAAAAGAAAATTTATAGAAAAAGAAAATTATTTTTATAACTAATTATCTAATTATTATTAATTAAAAACTATTTTTAACTATTTAATAATAGCCTAAAATACAAGAAAATATGAAATAAAGCTAGAAAAATAAAATTATGACTTAGAAAAATCTAAAATAACAAAATAGAATTTTCAAAACTATTTTTGTATTTTTGTGATTATTTTTCTATTTTCTATGAATTAAAAACTATTTTTAACTAACTAAATTGCTTAAAAATACAAATTTAACTAAGAAAAATCTAGAAAAATATTTTTTTGACTTTTTATATTTATCTTAACTTAAGAAAATTGAAAAATTATTTTTTTGAAACTTTTCTGAATTAATTGTATTAAATGCTAATTAAAATGACTTAAAAACTAATTAAAATGGAGAAAAATACCAAACTGACCTAGAAAAATCTGAAAAATTCAACATAAGTTTAAAATATTATTGTGAATCTAGGAAAAAATAGAAAAACAGTAGCTTGTGTACAAGAAAATGAAACTGCAATCACAACTGCTTGTAAATAAGCACTTTTAATAAGCCAAAAGACACAATAAGCTACCAACTTGATACAGAAGCTATAAAATGCTAAAATTACCAAAATGCAGCAAGAAACAACAAGCCTTAACCTCTGGATTACACACTGCTATGATCTTGATGATTTGATTAATGTGCTAAAACAGTTTTTAGGCCTCTACTTTGAGCTTAAGCACAAGCTAACTAACTAGCTGAAAATGCAAAACAGAAATTGGAGTTTAAACTAGACCTGGCCAAGAGTTAGTAAACCAAAAACCAGACTATGACAAGCTCTTATGAGCTCTGTGCAAGGGCTGCACAAAACCTGTGCACACTCAGTTAAAACTGAGCTTGTGCACAGGGGAACTGAGACCTTATTGACAAGCAGTTTTGAGACTTCTAAAAAATAGACAAAATTCCACAAAAATGATAATAAGAAATAAGACCAGTTGAACTTTTCAAACCTACAATTTTCACTTAATTTGACCCAAGAATGAAGCAATGATAATTCACCCCAGTTGGGCTCAAAATGAGTTTTTCATGTTTTTGACTTTTTGAGCAGTTGAGAAAAGTTGACTTTGGTGAGATTTGCAATCATTTTTTGGACTGATATTGATGTTCTATGATGAAACAAACTTAATGCAAGCAATGTCTAAGAATTTTAAACACAAAACAAGTTTTTGGTTTGCAAAAACTTCAACAGATAAGCATTATGACAGATTTATGTGATTTGTTGACTTTTAGCTTTTGCAGGTGCATATTAAGACAGAGATGAGTATAAATGGACTAAACAAGCCTAGAACTACAAGTTTCAACCACTGATCCAACCTCTAATGCAGTTTAACTAACTAAGCCAAACACACCTTTTTATGACTGTTATGCAATTTTAATGGCCTAACTACTGATTCAACTTGTATAACTGATTAAACTGAGTTAAATTAACCTAACTACCACTAAATGAACAAGTCTCAACTCTTTCTAACCACAGATACCAAATATGCAATGAACATGAAAATAACTTACAATAGGTCCCTAGCCACAATGGCTTGAATTCAGTGAACCAATGAACACAGTAACCTACTACCCTATTTATATCAACCCAACTGCTTCTAAATCAACCCAAATCCATTTCTGCATCAACCATTTCCATTTCCTTCTCAATTTTTGTCCCAGATTGACTTTCATTGACCAATATCCAAAGTGACTTGAAACATAAATGTGAGCTTACAGAAAGCTATAATAAGCTAGTATAAGCTTGTTTGAGCTTATAAATAAGCTAATTGAAGCTTGGACATCAGATTATGAGTTTGAAATTTGCAACAGTGATCATGAAATATGAAATCTTAACACCAACTTGAATTAATGCTTAAAAAGAGTTGCAATACGCTAAAATACTTTTACTTGATATAATTAAACTGGAAATTACAACTAAGAATCTATTGAAGACTTTGGAATTAAAAAACGACATACATTTTTTAAAATAAACTAAGTGCTCTCTTTTTCTTCCTTCTTCTTCCTTCTTTTTATACACAAAACATCTTCTCTCACCTTTCTGAACAAATCCCATCAATAATCAGGACCTTTGGATGAGTTGGAGTGATCTTGGCCGTTTGATCAAGTTTTGGCGCCAAAATGCTTTTATCCAGCTGTGGGTTGAGTACAAAGGGGAAGGGATGCATTTAATGTTTCTTGTATTGGTGTGGAGGTTGGAGGGGACAAAACATGGAGTAGGGTGGAGAGTTGTTGGTGGCTGGTTTTGCAGAAAAGGAGGGAAAAAGAAGAAGAAAAGGGGGCGTTTGCAGTTTTGGATTTTATATATTAAAAGGACGGGGTTCAATGGTGGGGGTTCACTTGGATATGGCAGGGTCCAAGGCTTATGGCAGGGGGTCACAAGGTTTTGACAAGGCCAATGGTTTAAAGGGTATTAATAACAAGGACCTTTTGTGTAAATTCTGAAAATCAAGGGACCAAGGCTGCCAATTTGCAAAGTTGCTCCAAGGGACTAAAAGTGACAAGTTTCAATAGTACAAGGACCAAACTTGACATTTTCAATTTTCCAAGGGCCATTTTTGCCAATTTTGAAACTTGGAGGACCAAACTTGTAATTTCTCAAAACTTTTGATATTTTTCACCAAAGGACTAATTTTGACAAGTTATGATTTTAAAAGGACCTTTGGTGATTTCTCTTTTGAAATTATGTGCTCAGGGACTATTTCTGACAAATTTTGAAACTTGGGGGACTGAAACTGCCAATTATGCAAACTTAGCTCATTTTTCATCTGATTTTAAACATTTTGCATCTGAAACATATAAAATGCAATTTTGAGATATTTTCAGTATTTTGATGCATTTCTGAGCATTTTTAAATGTTTTGCAGTTCCGATTTGACCAAAAATGATGAGTATTTACACACTCATCAATGACCAATTATACAACAATCCTAATTTTTATGCTGGAACCGGATCGGGTTATCCGGCTCAAGAGTATCACGGTTCGGGTACCGGTTCGGCTCATGGATCGTATCACGATTCGGTTAACCTTGATGACGTAGAAGAAGAAGAATGTCGAGAAGAGATGTCACCGGTCAAACCAAAGAAACGAGCTACAAAGGCAAAGAAGAAGGCTGTCGAGAAAGAAGCCAAGAATGATTCGTCGCTTTGGTCCAAAGAAGAAGAGATCGCCTTGTGCAACGCTTGGTGTGATGTATCAGAGAATAGTGTAACCGGAAACAACCAAAATGCTAGAGGATTTTGGCAAAAAGTCATTGCATACTTTGAGAAGGAGGTTGGTGCAGAAAGAACGTATAACTCTATCATTACAAATTGGAAAATAGGATTCGTCCTAGATTTGGTCAATTTTGTGCCATTTACAACAATGCTCTCAGGAATTACGGAAGTGGTGAGAATGACCTCACTGTTTATACACGAGCGTGTGATGAATACCAACTAGTGTCTAATCATCCGTTTGTTTTGGAGCATTGTTGAAAGATTTTGAGAGACCATTCTGCTTGGAAGGATAATGAGATGCCGGCTTTTTTAAGCCAAGATGATGGTCGTAAAAAAGCAAGGACTTCAACCGACTCGGATGTGCCTTCGTCTGTGCATGGTAGACCAATTGGTCGTGATACCGCAAAGAAGAATAAAAAGAAATCTTCGGAGTTTTCGAAAGCTGTGATTATGGAAGGTGTTGCCGAGAAATGGGGCAAGATCAAGTCCAAGGCATTCGGGCAGAAGAAGGAGCTGGCAGACCTGCACTATGATTTGAAGAAGAAAGAGTTAGAACAACGGCAATTCGAGTTGGAGATGGAGCAAAAGAGAGAAGAAAGGGAAGACAAAAAATTGGCACTAGAAGAACGAAAACTTGAATTTGAGCGACAAAAGAAATATGATGCAGATCTCATGTTCTATTGCACGCCAATCGACGAATCTTTGCCCTCAATAGAACGACAAACAATGCAGAAACTCAAAGAGGCGATCAAGGCACGCCATAACCTAAATTTTTAATAAGTGTTGTAATGTTTTAATAAGTTTCGTAATGTTTTAGTTTTATTTGAATTATTATGTAACGTTTTAATTATTAATTAAATTTTATTTTGTGTTAAAAATGTATTTAAAAAAAAATAAAAAAAAATTGAACTTGGTCGCCTTTACTGGGGCACCTAATCGCCTGAAGGTCGCTGGAGAGAGAAAGCTGACGTGGCAGTGAAAAGTAGGGGGATTGAATCCCCCTACTGGGGGCAGCCTTAATTTAACGTGGTTGGCATATCCCGGCCCAATGTTGGGTAAAAGGCCCATTTGACGTGTTATGTCTCGTAGACTATCTTTATCAACAATCTGTTACGACCTAATTTTTTATTAAAATATTATTTTCTTATTCCTCCACCTATACTACATACAATCAATCTCAACTTTTTCATCATTTATCAACAACACAACCTAACATATAACATTACTTTTTTTATATTTAAGTTAATTACAAAGAAAATATGTATAGCTATTTATATTGTGACATGTGGCAGATTGGGTTATAAAAATGAAAGTCACCAAGTGGGGTTGGTGACCAGGTTGTAGCATTCTTTTCCAATTTTGTACAAACTTAATATTATATCGAGTATTTATTTGATTTTGTACTTCAACCGATTGGTGACCCTCACCAATAAACGTAGTCTTACTGATGTTGATGTTACACGATGTGTTTGCTACTTGTTAGTAGGGGTGGCAATCGAGTCGTGTTTGTGTTAACCTATTCGGGTTCGCATGTTGGCGGGTTAGTATAGTCTTTACCCAAACACGACCCATTTATTAATCGTGTCAAGAAACTCAACCCAAACCCAGTGATGAGTGTCTAAATACTCATCATTTTTGTACAATATAAACTGCAAAATCATCTGAAAACACTCAAAAATGCATCAAAATGATGAAAATATCACAAATCAGTGTTTTATGTGTTTTAAATGCAAAAAGATCAAAATCAGATGAAAAACGTATCAAGTTTGCAAAATTGGCAGTTTTAGTCCCCCAAGTTTCAAAATTTGTCAAAAATAGTCCCTGAGTCAAAATTTCAAAAGAAAAGTCACCAAAGGTCCTTTTAAAATCAAAAGTTGTCAAATTTAGTCCTTTGGTGAAAAATATGAAAAGTTTGAGAAAATTACAAGTTTGGTCCTCTAACTTTGAAATTTGGCAGAAATGGCCCCTGGAAAATTGCAAAATGGCAAGTTTGGCCCTTATACTTTTTGAGAGTGTCACTTTTGGTCCCTTGAAACATCTTTGAAGAATTGGCACTCTAGGCCCTTGTGATTTCAGAACTTACACTTTAGTCCCTTGTCATTTAAACCTTTGTGGCCTAGTCATATTACATTTTGAACCCTGCCTTTCACCTTGGACCCCCTGTCATAATGAATTGTGAACCCTCTTCTATTATTAACTCTGGTCAACCAAATGGTCAAACCCAACAATGGCGCCAAAGTCCACCCCTTCCAACTGCTGTCTGCAAACAAGTTACCACCCCATCCCCCTCCTCACCATCCACTCAAACTTGTTCCCCCACCTCAACTAACATCCAAGAGTGCATTTAATGCTTCTCCCTCCTCCTCACTCAACCCCAATTGTCAAATGCTCATTTTGGCGCCAAAAATCAATTGAATGGCTAGGATCATTTTTGGGCATCCAATGGTAGAGATTAGTGATGGGATACAATCAGAAGAGAGATAGAAAGACCTTGGATTATAAAAGGAAGAAAAGAAGAAGCAAGACAGAGTAGAATTTTTAGTTTTAATTTACTCTTATGTCGTTTTTTATAATAATGTCTTAGTTTACTTCAAAAGTTGTAATCTTTTGTTCTTAAGTATTAAACTCAAGTTATATTTTCAGTTTGATCAAGTTTTAAACATTAATTCCAAGTTTCATTTCATTTCATCTTTATATGCTTACTGTTGAAAATAGAAGTTTCCATTTCATAAATGCAAGCTTCATATAGCTTCTTGTCAAGTTTATATAAGTTTATTTAAGCTGGTTATAGCTTTTTATAAGCTTAAAGTCAAGTTTAAATCCCTTTTGAATTCTAGTCAACAAAAGTCAACTGGGGGCTAGAATTGGAAATGCAGTTGGAAATGGGTTGATGCAGATAGCTATGGGTTGATTTGGAATCCAGTGGGTTGGTTTAAATAGGTTAGTTGGTCCATTGGTTCTTTGTTTCAAGCCATAGTGGCTAGGACCCTTTGTAAGTGCAAATTTCAAAATTCATAAGCTTAATCTGTTTTGTAATTTTAAGTAGTTAAATCTTGTTTAATTATCTGTATTTAGGACTTATAGAATCAGTTTGATCATCAATTAAGGCTTAATCATTGTTTAGCTTAGTTTTGTTTGCAATATAGTAGTTTAAGAGGTGTTTGGATTATCTAGTTAAACTGTATTAGAGGCTAGTTCTTTGCTTGGTGTTTATTGTTTCATGCTTGGTTGGCCTATTCTAGTTCATATCTGTCAAAGTTTTGACCCTGCACAAGCTGAAAGTCAAAAATCACATCTTACTGTCTTTACTTGTTCACTGTTGGATTTTTGGAAATCCAAACTTTTGTTTTGTGTTCAAAAGTCATAAACAAAGCTTGCTGAAGTTCCATTTATTCATATAACATCAATCTTAATACTTAAAATCAGTAGCAAAGTTAAGAAAAGTCAAAGTTTGAGTTCTTGTTCAAAAGTCAAAAACTGAAAACCTGTTTTAGGGCCAACTACAAGGATTTTTCATATCTTCATTTTTGAACCATTTTCAGTGAGACTTGTCATTTTAGAAACTTCAGTTGGTGTTCTTTCTTGTCACCATTTTAGTGGAATTTTACAATTTTTTAAAAGCTCTAAAAAAGCTTTTCTTTTGGGTGTTAAGTGCCCTGTGCAGGCCACTGTTAACTGCACAGGGCTTGAGCAGGTTTTGCATAGCTTGTACAGAGCTTATCATAGCTCCATATGGTCTGAATTTTGGTGCACTTGGTCTCACCCAGGTCTAGTCTAGGTTCCAATCTGTAACTTTCAGTTTGAGCTTATTTTCAAGTTGGTGCTTGTGTTCAAAGTTGGTACTCAGAATCTGTCTTTAGCTTATAAGTTCATAACATCAAATCTGATCAAACTTGTGATTCTGTGGTATTAGCTTGTTGATTCCTGTTTCATTTTAGTTCTTTTAGCATATTTAAGCTTCTGTTAACAGTAGGTGCTTGTTGGTCTTCAGTTAGCTTATTCAAGTGCTTATTTATAAGCACTTGATTCATCAGTTTCTAATTTCCACACATAAGCACCTGTTTTTCCATTTTTCTTATATTCCTAATAATATTTTAGACTTTTCCTGAAATTTTCAGATTTTTCTAAGTTGATTTGCTATTTTTCTTAATTTAAAGTAGTTTTTAAGCATTTTTAAATAGCTTTTAATATAAAAAATTAAGAAAAGGTTCAAAAAAATAATTTTTCAATTTTCTTAAGTTAAGATAAATATAAAAAGACAAAAAAGTATTTTTCTAGATTTTTCTTAGTTTAATTTGTATTTTTAAGCCATTTAAGTAGTTTTTAATAGTTTTTAATTCATAAAAAATAGAAAAATAATCAGAAAATTACAAAAATAGTTTTGAAAATTCTATTTTGATATTTTAGAATTTTCTAAGTCTTAATTTTATTTTTCTAGCCTTATTTCCTAATTTCTTATATTTTAGGTAATTATTTAATAGTTAAAAATAGTTTTTAATTAATAATAATTAATTAAATAGTTGTAAAAATAATTTTCTTTTTCTAAATATTTTATTTTATCATTAGGATTGTAAAAATATCATTTTCATATTTTCAGGGTTAATATTGCTTTAGTTTCACTTTTTAATTTGTACGTCGCGTAGATTTTAATTTCAGTTTTGTAAAATCATAAAAACAAAAACATCATTTTAAAAATAGTGATAGCGTTTATTTAATAGATTTTATCTTTTTAATTTCCTTTAATTTGCATTTAAGCCGTTTTAATTTGTTGGCTTTTTCCGTAGTTAATATCATATTCAAATCTCCTTTCCCGTTCAAATTCCTCGATCACTAAACGTTTGATAATCCATTGCATAGCTCGCTGGGACATAACGACCCGGGGAGACCCTATACTCCTCAGATCTTCATTGAGTTCGTGTCTGAACCGTTTTAAGTTTGTTACGGTCGGCCATTCACAAGTGGCCGGCTTGAGTGATAAAACTTGACGGTTTGGCACGCATCAAATTTTTGGCGCCGCTGCCGGGGAGCTGTGCTAATTGTCTTACGTCTAGCAGATTAGTTGTTTGAATACTCACTCATTTTTTTATATCATCCATATCCATCTATATATATATATCCATATTTTCTTATAAAAAATCCAAAAACCCAAAAACATCCAAAAACGTATAAAACACAAAAATATTTTTCTTTTGTTTCTATATATGTATCAAAAATAAAAATACAAAAAGATTCGTCGTTTTCTTTAATAATAACAACTTAAAAGATTACCACCGCAAACCAAGGCAGTGCACTACCTAACTGGGGGTGCGACCATAATAAGTTCCCGAACTAAAGATTTAAAACTTGCCTTTGTGTCCTTGTGATTGGTGTACCTTTTTCAAAGAAGCCATTCATCTTGGATTATTGGTTAAGTTCACTGTTGTTTTGCCTCGATTTTGTGTTAATTGATTTTGTTGTGATATCTACGTTTCAGAACCAGAAAACCCATAAAGATTCTCCTCACCCAATTTTTATAAAACGTCTTCATAATTCTCATTCTCATCTGAAAGATTTTCATAATTCCCATTTCTCTCCTTAGCTCTGAGATCCCTTAGAGTTAACTCTAGTGCATGCGCACTCGTTCTTCTAGATCATTGAGTCCTTTGCGTGATCTAGCAGAAATTCCAAGAAGACGTTCTCGTAGACGTGCTGCCCAAATAGTCGAACCCGAGATTCGTACTATTTCAAGCAACACTATGGCAGACGAACGTGCTATGGCGGAAATGCTCCAAGCACCCACCGAGGGTTATGGAGATGCCATCATTCTACCAGTAATCAACTCTGATCACTTTGAATTGAAGACACATTTGATCCAACTTGTGTCTACAAATCAATTCCACGGGTTTGATCGAGAAGACCCGTATGCACACATCCGTTGGTTTAACAAGTTGACTTCAACTATCAATTTCAAGGATGTTCCACAAAAAGTCATCAAGTTGATGCTTTTCCCATTCTCACTTGAGGGGACAGCCCGGATTTGGCTGGAAAAAGAACCCCCTCGATCTATCGAAACTTGGGAGGATCTTGTTCAAAAGTTTGTGAATTATTTCTTTCCTCCATCAAAGACGACTAATCTTAAAAATGAAATTTCTGGATTTCGTCAAAATTTCGATGAAAACTTTGGAGAGGCATGGGAGAGATTCAAAGATCTCCTCAGGAAATGCCCCCATCATGAATTCACGGAGCTTCAACAAGTCAATATCTTTTACAATGGGTTGAACGGTAATGATCAAGATTCCTTAAATGCAGCCGCAGGCGGCAATATCTTGAATCGTAGACCTAAAGATGTGATTGAGATTTGCGAGCAAAAATCAAAAGTTCCTATTTCTCGCAACAAAGTCAATACTCCTAACCCTCCTTCTTCTTCTTCATCCAGTAACTCTTCTGAGTTAGCAGCTCAGATAGCTGCCCTAACGGATGCCATCCGTTGTATGATTAAGGATGTTAAGGAAATCAAAAGCGAAATTCATAAGCCTGAACCAGTCAAAGCCGTAAACAAGGTGTGTGAAACTTGTAGTGGTCCACATGCGTATTATGATTGTCAAGCAACCGATGCTTCCTTTTACCAAGCTCCCGTAGCTTCGGTAAACCACAATCAATACCGACCACAGGCTGATCCTCACTACCGTGCACCTAGCGGTATGACACCACCTGGTTTTCCTCCTGTGCAAAACCATGGCAATCAAAATCGCTTTGTTCCGAATCAAGGACAAAATTTCAATAATTCTCAAAATTTCAATCAAAACCGGAACAATTTCAACCAACCTTATCAAGCTCCTAATCATCAAAGTTATCAACAACCTCCTCAAGCTCCCATGCCAAATGACTTCATGAAAATGACTGAGGCAAACATACGATCAATGCAAACTCAGATCAATAACATGAGAGTTGAGCTTAAAAAGGAAATTGATACCACAATGTCTCGGCAGAAAAATGAGTTAAAGAATATGATGAGCAGTTTCATGAACATGAATATGAACAAAGCTCCATCATCTTCTGGAGGACTCCCAGGCAATACTATCCCTAATCCCAATGCCGAGTTGAAAGCCGTCACCACTCGTAGTGGTAAGACGCACAATGGACCTTCGACTCCAATGCCCCTCCTCCTGTAGCATTCAGTCAAGTTACCAAGGAGACAACGGACAAGGTGCATTATTCAAGCCCACGAAGTACCGCACACGTCCCACCTTCGGTAGTCCAAGCTTTAAGTCCGGAACCCGATGTTCCGAAGAAAAATCTTGAGCCAGAAAACACTTCCATCCCGGCTCAAAAGTCTAGTCAGCTTCCTTACCCATCAAGAATGAATGATGAGAAGCTCAAAGACGAAAACAAAGAGCAAATGGAAAATTTTTTCCAAATCTTCAATGAGCTTCACTTTGATATAAGCTTCGTTGATGCTCTCGTTCTAATGCCTAAATTTGCATCCACGCTTAAAGGCTTACTCACCAACAAAGATAAGCTATCAGAGATGGCGAAAACCCCTCTAAATGAACAATGCTCAGCGGCCATTCTTAATAAGCTTCCCGAAAAGCTTGAAGACCCTGGCAGGTTTTTAATCCCGTGTGATTTCTTGGGGATGTTTCAATGCTCCGCCTTGGCCGATCTTGGCGCTAGCATTAACCTCATGCCACTCTCAGTATGGAAGAAACTGTCTCTTCCTGAACTTTCATCCACTCGTATGACACTCGAGCTAGCGGACCGTACCGTAACTCGTCCACTTGGGATAGCCGAGGATGTCATGATGAAAGTGGGAAAATTTCACTTTCATGCTGACTTTGTTGTAGTAGACTTCGATGCAGATCCTAGAGTTCCCCTTATCTTAGGGAGAGCTTTCTTAAGAACGAGTCGTGCTCTGATTGATGTGTTTGCTGAAGAGTTGACCATACGGGTTGACAACGAAGAGCTCACATTGAATATCAACCAGAACTCCAAACCTCTGTACAAACAGAGTGTTGCCACAATTGATCAAAGATCCGAAAGATTCAATGCAACACTCTCAAACTTCACGGTTAAGAGGAGTTTTCAAAAACGTGCTGAGCTTAAAGCTTTGAAAATCACCCCTGGTTCAAACAAATGGTTTGAAAGCTGTACCAGGGAAGTCAAGAGTGTTCTTGATGATGATGATGATCTAGAATCGGAGACTTCATCGGAAGTGGTGGAAACTGCTAGCTCTAAGAGCACACCACTTGTCCCACCTCCGGCATCAGTTTGTCGCATCGAGTTTGTTAACTCTGTGGATGAAACCAAACTCTCTTCAGTTTCATCTGAGTTGGATGATGATGTTTGTGATCCAATGGGAGACATTCTTCCCATTGATGAATTGCTCAAAAATGATCCATCATCTTCTAGTCTTATTCCCGACTCTTCCATCCCTTCTCTCACTCCTGATGAGGAAGATGACAACTTTTGGAATGAAGTCGATGCCTTTCTTAGTGATGAGTCAATTCCAACGGGAATTGATAACACTTACCTTGATCCGGAGGGAGACATCCTTTTTCTGGAAAGTCTGTTGATCGAAGAACCGTTTCCCACCCTCCCTCCCGGACATCTTCTTGACAATCACCATCTAAGCTTCAAGTTTAAGCTTAAAGATGTCAAAACTGGTGATTTGCTTCTCTCTGCTGCGGAATGGACATGCATTCTCATGAACGTCTTTATTCCATTCTTCACAGATGGTGTGGTTGCTCTTTCCCTTTTCTCTTTCGGGAATGAGGACACCATCTTTGACCCCGGTATCATCCCTTATAGTTTCTACTATTAACAATACCGAGGTTGTATCTCGTCGGTGTGGAACTTTCTGATGTTCATATGTTTCTTAACATTGTGAACGAAAGTCCGATCGAGATTGGTTTTCCACGTTACTTTCCCCATGAACAAATGAATTCGGGGTCGAGTCAAGCTAGCGACTCGGTAATCAAAAACAGTAGCATGCCATATGGGTTCTCACCCATATTTATGTCTTCTTACCTCTTTCTACCACCCTAGTGTTGGGGGGGGGGGGTTGCCCACATGTTTCAAAAAAAAAAAAAAAAAAAAAAAAAAAAAAAAAACAACAACCTTTCTAAATAATGGCCGTAGTATTTCCCTTTTACGTTCTATGTTTCGGCATAACAGCCGGTACTTTGAATATTGAGGGCAATATTCATTTCTAAGTGTGGGGGGGAATTCTCACGAATTTTATCATGTAATTATACCGCCTAATTCCCCCGTTTTTGGCCAAAATTTTTTTGGAGTAAGTGTTTTACACTTACTCATTTGGTTATCAGTCCGCCTTGTTTGAAAAACAAAAGGATTGGCTAATCCAGGAGCAAACGGCTCTTGGTAAAGATATCTCAAATCCGTTGACGGCTTGCAATTTGCCCAAAATTGTATGGTATTCAGCTCACCATATCCTAAAAAGTAAAGAGTTGGTTAGCCCGCAAGGTTATGGCTTGTGGTAAAGGCAGTGGAAAAACCATAATTGGTAATCAGCTCACCAAAGATAATATTGATAATTTATCTAAGAGTTGGCTAGTCCAGAAGGGTACGGCTTCTGGTAAAGACAAAATCAAATCCGTTGGAAGCTGGTGGTTTGCTCAAAATCACATGGTTATCGGTGTACCATGGTTCTTACTTGAACTGAAACATTTGGCTACTCCAGAAGTAATGGTTTTTGGTAAAGAGATTAAAATCCATTATGTTTTCTCAAATCATTGCTAGGGACTAGCAATATCTCAGTGTGGGGGATTGATGAGTGTCTAAATACTCATCATTTTTGTACAATATAAACTACAAAATCATCTGAAAACACTCAAAAATGCATCAAAATGATGAAAATATCACAAATCAGTGTTTTATGTGTTTTAAATGCAAAAAGATCAAAATCAGATGAAAAACGTATCAAGTTTGCAAAATTGGCAGTTTTAGTCCCCCAAGTTTCAAAATTTGTCAAAAATAGTCCCTGAGTCAAAATTTCAAAAGAAAAGTCACCAAAGGTCCTTTTAAAATCAAAAGTTGTCAAATTTAGTCCTTTGGTGAAAAATATGAAAAGTTTGAGAAAATTACAAGTTTGGTCCTCTAACTTTGAAATTTGGCAGAAATGGCCCCTGGAAAATTGCAAAATGGCAAGTTTGGCCCTTATACTTTTTGAGAGTGTCACTTTTGGTCCCTTGAAACATCTTTGAAGAATTGGCACTCTAGGCCCTTGTAATTTCAGAACTTACACTTTAGTCCCTTGTCATTTAAACCTTTGTGGCCTAGTCATATTACATTTTGAACCCTGCCTTTCACCTTGGACCCCCTGTCATAATGAATTGTGAACCCTCTTCTATTATTAACTCTGGTCAACCAAATGGTCAAACCCAACAATGGCGCCAAAGTCCACCCCTTCCAACTGCTGTCTGCAAACAAGTTACCACCCCATCCCCCTCCTCACCATCCACTCAAACTTGTTCCCCCACCTCAACTAACATCCAAGAGTGCATTTAATGCTTCTCCCTCCTCCTCACTCAACCCCAATTGTCAAATGCTCATTTTGGCGCCAAAAATCAATTGAATGGCTAGGATCATTTTTGGGCATCCAATGGTAGAGATTAGTGATGGGATACAATCAGAAGAGAGATAGAAAGACCTTGGATTATAAAAGGAAGAAAAGAAGAAGCAAGACAGAGTAGAATTTTTAGTTTTAATTTACTCTTATGTCGTTTTTTATAATAATGTCTTAGTTTACTTCAAAAGTTGTAATCTTTTGTTCTTAAGTATTAAACTCAAGTTATATTTTCAGTTTGATCAAGTTTTAAACATTAATTCCAAGTTTCATTTCATTTCATCTTTATATGCTTACTGTTGAAAATAGAAGTTTCCATTTCATAAATGCAAGCTTCATATAGCTTCTTGTCAAGTTTATATAAGTTTATTTAAGCTGGTTATAGCTTTTTATAAGCTTAAAGTCAAGTTTAAATCCCTTTTGAATTCTGGTCAACAAAAGTCAACTGGGGGCTAGAATTGGAAATGCAGTTGGAAATGGGTTGATGCAGATAGCTATGGGTTGATTTGGAATCCAGTGGGTTGGTTTAAATAGGTTAGTTGGTCCATTGGTTCTTTGTTTCAAGCCATAGTGGCTAGGACCCTTTGTAAGTGCAAATTTCAAAATTCATAAGCTTAATCTGTTTTGTAATTTTAAGTAGTTAAATCTTGTTTAATTATCTGTATTTAGGACTTATAGAATCAGTTTGATCATCAATTAAGGCTTAATCATTGTTTAGCTTAGTTTTGTTTGCAATATAGTAGTTTAAGAGGTGTTTGGATTATCTAGTTAAACTGTATTAGAGGCTAGTTCTTTGCTTGGTGTTTATTGTTTCATGCTTGGTTGGCCTATTCTAGTTCATATCTGTCAAAGTTTTGACCCTGCACAAGCTGAAAGTCAAAAATCACATCTTACTGTCTTTACTTGTTCACTGTTGGATTTTTGGAAATCCAAACTTTTGTTTTGTGTTCAAAAGTCATAAACAAAGCTTGCTGAAGTTCCATTTATTCATATAACATCAATCTTAATACTTAAAATTAGTAGCAAAGTTAAGAAAAGTCAAAGTTTGAGTTCTTGTTCAAAAGTCAAAAACTGAAAACCTGTTTTAGGGCCAACTACAAGGATTTTTCATATCTTCATTTTTGAACCATTTTCAGTGAGACTTGTCATTTTAGAAACTTCAGTTGGTGTTCTTTCTTGTCACCATTTTAGTGGAATTTTACAATTTTTTTAAAAGCTCTAAAAAAGCTTTTCTTTTGGGTGTTAAGTGCCCTGTGCAGGCCACTGTTAACTGCACAGGGCTTGAGCAGGTTTTGCATAGCTTGTACAGAGCTTATCATAGCTCCATATGGTCTGAATTTTGGTGCACTTGGTCTCACCCAGGTCTAGTCTAGGTTCCAATCTGTAACTTTCAGTTTGAGCTTATTTTCAAGTTGGTGCTTGTGTTCAAAGTTGGTACTCAGAATCTGTCTTTAGCTTATAAGTTCATAACATCAAATCTGATCAAACTTGTGATTCTGTGGTATTAGCTTGTTGATTCCTGTTTCATTTTAGTTCTTTTAGCATATTTAAGCTTCTGTTAACAGTAGGTGCTTGTTGGTCTTCAGTTAGCTTATTCAAGTGCTTATTTATAAGCACTTGATTCATCAGTTTCTAATTTCCAGACATAAGCACCTGTTTTTCTATTTTTCTTATATTCCTAATAGTATTTTAGACTTTTTCTGAAATTTTCAGATTTTTCTAAGTTGATTTGCTATTTTTCTTAATTTAAAGTAGTTTTTAAGCATTTTTAAATAGCTTTTAATATAAAAAATTAAGAAAAGGTTCAAAAAAATAATTTTTCAATTTTCTTAAGTTAAGATAAATATAAAAAGACAAAAAAGTATTTTTCTAGATTTTTCTTAGTTTAATTTGTATTTTTAAGCCATTTAAGTAGTTTTTAATAGTTTTTAATTCATAAAAAATAGAAAAATAATCAGAAAATTACAAAAATAGTTTTGAAAATTCTATTTTGATATTTTAGAATTTTCTAAGTCTTAATTTTATTTTTCTAGCCTTATTTCCTAATTTCTTATATTTTAGGTAATTATTTAATAGTTAAAAATAGTTTTTAATTAATAATAATTAATTAAATAGTTGTAAAAATAATTTTCTTTTTCTAAATATTTTCTTTTATCATTAGGATTGTAAAAATATCATTTTCATATTTTCAGGGTTAATATTGCTTTAGTTTCACTTTTTAATTTGTACGTCGCGTAGATTTTAATTTCAGTTTTGTAAAATCATAAAAACAAAAACATCATTTTAAAAATAGTGATAGCGTTTATTTAATAGATTTTATCTTTTTAATTTCCTTTAATTTGCATTTAAGCCGTTTTAATTTGTTGGCTTTTTCCGTAGTTAATATCATATTCAAATCTCCTTTCCCGTTCAAATTCCTCGATCACTAAACGTTTGATAATCCATTGCATAGCTCGCTGGGACATAACGACCCGGGGAGACCCTATACTCCTCAGATCTTCATTGAGTTCGTGTCTGAACCGTTTTAAGTTTGTTACGGTCGGCCATTCACAAGTGGCCGGCTTGAGTGATAAAACTTGACAGTTTGGCACGCATCACCCAGACATGCATAACACGTGTAACCCATTTGTGACCCGTTTAACCCATTTAAGTAAATAGGTCAAGCAGTGAATAAAGTTGATGATTTGTCGATTTAACTAGTTTAAATGCAAAAAATGATATAAGGATCTAAAATATGATAAGAATAACATACAAATAACTATGCGACAATTTTTTGAATTACAAGTGTCAATTTTCATGATATCTAAGATATTAAATTATAATTAACTCATACTAAGTAAATAACAAAATACATTTAATCAACATCCAACATAAAAACCCGGTTATATATTTTATTTTAAGATCTTATATATACTTAAACGGGTTCACGGATTGACCTGTTTAATACTTACTCAACCCAAACACGGCCAGTTTATTAAACGGTTAGACGGGTTGACCCATTTTTGACCCAAACCTATTTATCCTCAACCCAAACCTGTTTAACTTTGTTTCGGGTCCGTGTCATTTATCGTGTCGTATCGAGAATTGCCACCCCTACCAATTAGGGGTGTTTATGGTTCGGGTAATATTCGAATAAATCGAAATTCGAAATCAAACCGAATTAAGAATAACCGAATCAAACTTGTAACCGAACCGAATAAAATATTTGGTTTTTGCTTCGGTTATGGTTTTAGCAATCTAAACCGAAACTGAACCAAAAATCGAATTCAAATAAATATATATACATTTATATGTAAAAAAGGATATTAAAACTCTTCATATTATAAATATAACATTTTGAAGTTTGATTTTTTTTTTTTTTGCTAAAATTTTATATAAATAAATGAATAAATAATTAAAATTATGTGATTCGGGTTATTCAGTTCGATTTTTGGTTATGAGGGTTTGGTTTCTGTTTATTCGGTTCGGTTTAATCAATTTGAATTCCGTTCGATTCAGTTTTCAGTTATAACAAAAAAAAAATATTAACTGAACTAATCGAACCGAATAAAACTGAACAACCCAATAACCGAATCGATGAACACCTCTACTACCAGTTACGTAGTAGAAGATTTTTGGGAATTGATTAAGAACTTCATATCACCAAACCAAGAATATAATCATCCCAGAATCTAAAGGTTGTCTCGTCACTCATTTTCATGGTTAAGATCCATGGATGCCAATATTTTGGGCCAAAAGGTGCTTGTGTAAGCCAATGATTACTTTCCGTGGGCTCGGTTTTAGCCGGTTAATATTTTTAGACATGCTATATTACAATGACTTGTACATTTTATTTTTTTATTAAGACATGTTAACTTATGTGTTAAACAGTTTTATTATTTATATATTCTGTTTTAACTAATTGTACATTTGAGTGTGCAAATAAAAATGAAATATGTGCAAATCATTTCTATATATTATGCATTATAAGTAAACTCACTCCTATACACTGACATCAGCATATCTGCTCATCAAAATTACTTTATAAGCCAGCGTATGTACATTAAAAGGATTTGTGATATAAGGGAACATATCTTTAAGTGTATTAGATTGCAAATTAGTACTTATATTAGTGTGATTTACCATACATTAACATTAGGCATACTGTATGATTATTGATGACTAATAACACATACATTTAAGTACCGTAATAAGTTGCAACCAAGGCCACATCTTGATTCAGATTTGGGAGAGTGGATTTTTCATCACTAAGCGAGGTCTACACTTGGCTAGCAAGGGTTTGGCCTTAGGCATGGTGAGCCCAGGGCCTTCAGTCATATCGACCTTATCTTCGCTTATCCGTTCCCAATCGAAACATTGAATAAGTAACCCCAAAGTCAACCCGAGCACACGAATCGCCAAACCTTCTCCTGGACAACTCCTCCTCCCGGTACCAAATGGCATTAACTTAAATCCGTCTCTTGTTCCTTGCAGGCTCTCAAACCTTTCTGGACTGAAACTTTCCGGGTCATTCCACAATTTCGGATCATGATGGATGGCCCATTGATTTACAAGAAGAATTGTCCCACGTGGGATATGATAACCTCCAACCACGCTATCCTCTGATGACTCGTGAGGAACTAAAAAAGGGGCGCCGGGGTATAATCGTAGTGTCTCGTTTATGATACAACGTAGGTAAGGCAAATCTGATATGTCTGATTCTTTAATAAGACGGTCTTTTCCCACACGAATGTCAATCTCACTCTGTGCTTTCTCTATTACCCGTGGGTTGTTTAGCAGAAGGGACAAGCCCCATTCCATGGTTCCAGAAGATGTTTCGCTACCAGCTGATAGTAGAACCTAGACACCAAGGTTGTTTTTAGTAATATGCTGGTCACTGACTACTTTTATACAAGAACCTATTTGGTTCAGATAATTCTCAAAAGAATTCCAGAACATATTATATGGAAATAGTTATTGGTTTGTAATAAAACCTAACTGCAAAATATTATAATAACAGAAAGCTACCAAAGTTAAACCAAAATATAGCTTCTTACTAGCACAAAGTCTCGAATCATTTCATCAGTGTAGTAGTCGGGATCTGATTTTTGTAGCGTAAAGAGCACTTCAATCATCGTCTTGTTCTCATTTTGCACTTCATCCCCTTTCACTAATTTCCTGACTTGCTCGATCAACTCTTGAAAGAATAGTTCTCTCTTTTCCCGCAAAGCAAATAATTTCTTCTCTAATCCATTCACTCCGAGCCAATTCAAAAATGACAGATAATCCCCTAAATTGGAAGAACCAGCGAACAAAAAAGACTCGTCTACTATCTTCCTGAATCTTTTTCCTTCTTCCAACGCCTCAGGGATATCGCCACCAAAATACCTTTTCCCAGATATCATCCTCATCAGCAAATTGAGTGTAAGCTCTTGGAAAACCAACTTCATATTAACCGGCAAAGAATTAAGCATAAGCTTACGGATCAGGAGCTTGACTTCATCAGCACGTACGTTGTGGAGCTCGTTGAGTCGATGAATAGACAATATTTTAAAAGAGGCAATACGGCGAAGGTTGCGCCAATGATCACTATAGGGTGCCCAAACCAGGGTTGTGTTGTTCTTGCCAACGATCTTTCCAAAAAGCATACTAGGACGATTGGCAAAGACTATATCGTTGTTGGTAAAGCATTCTTCTGCAATAGAAGGGGAAGAGACCAATAGAATACGGCGCGACCCAAAATGAAGATAGATGATTGGGCCATATTTTGTGGAGATCTTGGCCAAGGTTCGATAAAGTGGCGCTTTCAGTAGGTAGAGATGGCCAATTATCGGGAGGGCTGGGAAGACGGTTGGGGGGAGGTTGTAGATTTTGTGATGGAAATGAGTTGTCAGTATACATGAAGCCACAAGTAAACAAAAAAATATGTTGATAAATAGCATGTCCATATTATGGATTCTTTTCCCAGATGATCTGTTTATTATGTGTTATATATGAAATACGTATTAGTCTATATATGATGTAAAAGTAACTCATTTAAAAGTCTACATAGCTTCTATTGTAGATGTGCTATATTTCTAAATGGTCATGCGTACTTTAAATTATCTACTGGCAAAAAGTTTAGGTGCTATATGTTGGAACAAGGAATAGGCACCCGGCGCATTGTGGTGGGGGTCCTTTCTTTGGGCTGTGGAACGTGTAAGTTAGTTACCAAGTGCAAACAGTTAATTTTATTGCAGCACTGCTGCAAGGCCTATCCAAAACTTGTGCACTACTTTTGTTTGGGCACTTCAACCTTAGAGGTATATGTACAAAGTTCCTATGGATATTACATTATCGATATTAGTAGCAGCTAGTTGTTGCAGGTGCGTTTATATTTTTACAGAGCAGCCTCTTGGCAATGGCATGCGCCATTGTTGTGTCGTTTCTCATCCTCACTTTCACCCAGTGGCTTATCTTTAGGACCTGAAACACCATTTTCTTATATTACGGTATAAGTTAAATAGCATGAAATCTATTCATAACAAATGACGATGCTATTATGTTTGGTATTTGAGTTTCACTTTCACTGTTACTATTAATATGTATTTATAAAACAAAAGTTCTTGCATAAGTTAACATTTTTATGCATGTCGTGTACAACTAAATGAGAGATAATAAGCGTTGCCCACAAAACCCCAATTCTCATAAACATATTTTCCTCTATCCTTCAATTATTTAACCAAATTCTCACTTACAGTTACAGGGTGTGCAATAAAAAAGGTGTCAACAGTTGTTATTTTCTAACCTGTCCATCCATGGCTTTCATGGCCACTGCTGTTGTTTAGCACCCGGCCCATCCCAAAGGCAGGAAGTTTCAGACCACAGCTGTCATCCATACGCCTACGAAAGATACTTTTATTTAGTTGAACCATCCATATAATGAGCTTTAAACAAAATCACTAACAAACATAAACATGTAGTTAGTTTCAAAGCTGCCCATTGTTCATAAGTCAATATTAAAGCACAATAAGTTAATTTATATAAAAGGTCTGTCAAAGTAACTGTAGATAAAACAAAATTTAACCGATTTACGTGTCAATAATTAAAGGGTTTAGGTTATATGATAAATCTTTATCTTTTTCAAATGTTTTACTACATCGCTGAAAATATTAGTCTGCCTTAACTTTTTCTAAGCAGCAGCAAGTTATATGACACATTCTATATAAGACAGTCTATATAACACCCACTAAACGCATTAACTGAACCAACACGTAAGAGCAATAAACTGAACCCACTGACTGAACCCAACACCCCGAACACAATCCGTGAACACACCTGTTGAAAGAAACCGCTGAATCAACCCACTGAACAAACCCATTGAAAGCAACCAAGACAATACCGAAACTATAAAAAAATACCTCATTGTGTAGCATTGAACAGCTGATATGATGCTTTTAGACGACCATGAGATCGCGCAAAGAAAGTAGGCTATCTCTCTGCTTTAAGTGGCGGAATAAGGTAGTACAAATGAGGTTGTGGCACTATAAGCTTTTGTACGTTTTTTGGAATATTCTAGTAACGACCCGTTAACGGACGCTGCTATTGCTTTATCTACATTGCTCATGCTCGAGGTAGAAGAGCATTGCTTTGTTTCTCTGTTTCGTCTTCAAATAGGTAAAATAGAAGCCGGTTTGACCTGAAATGTTGGAGGAAATGTAATATAAAATAGCTTAATAATAATTAAAATATGTAAAGATAGTATGAGCATAAGCAATTTGGCGTTAGACCTTTAATGGTTAACTCTTTGGTCACACCATAATCTGTTGACACTTCCTTGAACTCATCCAGATCCACTCCATTACCCTGTATCAAAAATATGAGTCGAGTCAGCACCGCAAATTTTACCAAGTAAATCAGCGAGCCCATTCATTCATTGCAAGTCTAGATAGGAATGTTAGGTGATCAAGCATACAGCTAACTCAAGGGTCACACGAATAAATGATGTTTGACTTCATATGTTAAACGCTTAGGTTCAACTGTAGCATGCCAAGATGAGTACATATTCATACGTTGGTTGGTGTTTACTTATAAGGTACTTAAATAAAATTGCTCCAAAATGTAAAAAGCATATAAAAACACAAAATTTAATTCCATACAAATTACCAAGAAGTTACTTGTAGTAAGCCAATGGCAGGCCCAATCACCTCCTCAACAATACCTCCTAAAGCGTATCCCATGAACCAAATCCCCTGAAGCAAAACCCATGAACCAAAAAGTGACGTTAGATATTAACGAGCATGTTTGCCCGCACGTTGTTACGGGGATGCTTTATGGATGCATAGAACATTTGTAATAATGTATATGAAGGTGCAATTGTTATCAAATGAGTTTGTTGTTGTTGCTAGCATTGTTTAGGCGGGAGGTGCTTGTGTAGGTATTTAGTATTTGAAGTTTTTGAAATAGTTCACTGGGCTTTTGTAGCACAATTGGCTTTTTTTAAACCATTTTGATCTATTTGAGTGAAACGCAACTCAGAGTGACCATTGGTATCAACTTTTTAAAAGCTTGTGAATTCCGTTTTTTTCATTTTGTATGTTAAACCATTGCAGTGGAAACGACGTAGTTCATATTTGTTAAGAATCCAAGAAAATATCACACGCCAATGTTAATTGTTACATAAAGTACATTATTTTCGAACAAATACTAACATAACAACTTTTCATTATGTAAACTATTCTTTTTTTTATGCTCATCATATTTATAAACAAAGGCATAACCATTCAAATATTCAATGCAACAAAGTCTTTTATGTGGATCTCAAATGGAGTTAACGACATTCATGCGCAATAAGATTATAGCTAAATAACAAATATACACTACTAATCTAAGTATGAAATTAGAACATGTTCTCTGTGCTTGCAGCTTCCTTTATGTATGCTTGTTCCATTATTGGTACTGTCGAAATTTGGCATGTTACCTCCAATCATGCGAGTGAAAACAATGGTAATTAACAAACCTGTCAGATAAGTAATGATAACAATAAGACAATAAGTAACATAATTAAAATCCACTAACGTAGTGGGATTTGGACATAGAATTTGTCAACTTAAAAGATGAAAATCTGCTAATTCACAACATGGCTGTAACTTCTAGCTACTCAGCCAACTCCATATTCATTTTGAGGAGTTTCATCAAGTGTAACTATATGTACGGGTCTATCAAAGTATGCCTAGCCTACCTTCAAATAAAATTACTAACCTTGGATTCCTGATAATGTTGAGACATGCGTTTGTATTCTACCTCGAAACCTTTGAACTGACCATAGAGAGAATCCTGTAATCTACATTTGTTGTTGCATGTAGCCAACTCTGTTTAAGAAAATTAAATGCTGGTAAGTTAGTTAATAAACATCAATTGAAACTCAAATTAAAATGAGTAAGACAGAAAACTGCATCCAGCAACTACAAAGACCAAATGACTTTAAAAAACTTCTACTTGATATGCAATCTTATTGTGTTGGCAAGAAATGTCATAATTTTAAACTCACACTTAACAAAACAGACAATTCCCAGCGAAACAATCTGCGTAAATATAAGTAGTACATGTGATTTTAATGTTATGAAAAAGCTTATAAAACACTGAAGCATAAATAGTAAAAGACGCTAACCATTGATCAGTCGAGACTCATTAGAAAAGTAAGTCACTCAAATAATTGCATTTTATATGGAGGAAGCAAATATGAAAGAGTTTCGTAAATTTCGCTAATGTATAATGGGTCAATTCGGGTTATGTTTTATCTCTAATCACTTGAATGTATGAAACAAAAAATATAGCTTAACCAAAAATCATTATAACTTCAAGCTCATCAGACAAAATAACAAAATCATAAGCAAAAGAGTAAGATAGCTACGAAATTTGTACCTTGACCCATCTTCCGTAGAGGTGAAGGCGTTTCACCATTAGGAGGGACCTGGAATACTTTCATTATATCGGTATAAACGAAATCCAAAATTACTTTTCATATAAGACATTTATAGACATGTTCTAATTAAATGCCACATAAATAACATGTTATCGCCAAAATTATATCTTTGAAATAAGCATGTAGTAAAAAAGTTAACCTTTCCACAGTCATTAAGACCATTCATCCCAATCATCAGCAATACCTCAAATAAGTATTAATTTGTTGATAATATAATTACAATTCCTGGACCTTAAGCCTCTCCATAAAACCAAATTCAAATGTAAATTGCAGAAGATATAAACACAAACATAATTTTAAGATACATGTACATTAGCTTCACCTTTGGTATGTGTATAATTGTTTTAAACCGATCGATGCCATTTTTGTTTTTTCAGATACTACTCCTCCAAAGAAGCAAATAACAGACATGCCTCAAGACTTCTATTCTGTCGGCTTTGCTTCTCGATATTCAGATAAGTACCTGCATTAAAATAACAGAACATAAAAATATTCGTTAAAACTGACCCTATTCACTCCTTTGTTGCTGTTGTTTCACAGCAACACCAAACACCCATTAAAAGCATCCTAAACCCCATAATACCACACCCAAAGTTACCTGCTACTACACCTCAAATGTGTGTTTATCTTCGAGTAGCTTGATAAATTCTCAAACTTCTGTCTCAAATTCTCAAAATTTTCACTAATGCATGACCTACTGTGGCTGCAAACACTATAAAAAAAGTTAGTTTGTGAAATCAACTTAGTAAACATAAGATTACAAAAAAGAATGGCAAAATACAATCATGGTAGTGATTAAATAAAGACTGTTTTTGGTTATTAAAATCCGACTCTTACATTATCTGTACTCTTAATCATATATGTAAAATTACCACGACCAAAACAGCCACATAATGCAAGAGTCGGATTAAAGGTAATTTGTACCTTAATTGAAGCATTCTTAGAAAGCTCTTAATCATTTAAGTCTGAACTGATAATCGTTTAGAATAAACCTATATATGCATTATTCAGTCCTTTGAACACTTTGAGAACCTAGTATTGCCTTTAAGTCCCACAAACAAAACATACCAAATTCAACAATAAAGCAACATACTGATCGGGTTTATTCACAAACTATTTTGTTAATAGGGCAAATGGCACAAAAAGGTACTAAAGTTAGGGTCCATATTCAATCAAGGCATTCTTCTTTTTTTCTTGCACAAAAAGGTTGCCAACAAATTTTTTTGGCGGATTTGGGTTTTTTATTAGCTTCCATTAACCCACTTCGTTAGTAAATTACATATTTGGTCCTTGATTTTGTAGAGTCATTTTATGCACCATCCCTCCTCCTCCACCTTACACCACCACCCTCCTCCTCCACCAACATCGTCCGCCACCATCACCTGCCAACACCACCCGCCACCACTACCACCGTCCACCACCACCACCACCACCACCCATATTCCCTCATTAACTGGTTGCTGTTGACTTCAGGGCAAAACAGTCCTCTTGAGGCTTTTTGAGCTTATTTTTAAGCTCTGAAATAAGCTCCAAAGTCAGAAGCAAGCTGCAATACAGAGGGTTAGCACTACAATTGGCCTAAACAAACTAAATTTGGGCTAATTCCACCCTATAACAGCTTAAAATTAAACTGTGAAAAGGTGTCTTAGGGGACTGTGACAGCAATGAAAAAGCAAAAGGGCAGTTTTCATGGACTATTTTAAACACCCTAATGTGATCCTATGTGCACACAAAGTAAAGACAGATGTGGAATGGTGCATAAGGACTCAACAAAAGCAACTTTTGGGAATTTTCAACCACAAATAAGCTATCCAAGAAGGGCTTGAACAGCAGCAATGGCTGCTGTTCTGCTGCAAGACAGAAAAAAAAATGACCAAGGTTTTTTTGTTAAAAACTTGTGCACACTTTGAGAAAACAGATTCGACCTTTTAAAACTTGACTAAAAATCTTAAAAGATGTTTGACTTTGAAAATCAAACGGGTAAAAGTCACCTTTTTTGACTACTTAAAAGCTTGAACCAAACAATGCTTTTCAACATTCCTGATAAGACCTGATGATACCAAGTTTCCATACCACTTCGACCTATTCAGGCTTTGCCTAAAAACATTCTAACACGCCTTGATAATCCTATCACCCATTCCGTCCTTGTCTATCAGTGAGTCACAAGCTCACTTAATTCCACCATCCACTGATAAAAAACTTCCTGATAAATATTTTCAAGGAGACTGATGAGCATTACTACCCATTTTACCTCTACCTGATTTTTTATCATATCCTGATGGTGCATAAGTTGATGTACCATGATGCAACACTTGATCAACACGACTCAAAATAGGTTTACTCCCTGAGTCAAGCTCACTAAACTGAACTCTAGAACTCACTGATAAACAATACAAGAAACGTCCCTGATACAATTAATTTATCAGTTACCCCTTTACATCTCAGTCAGCTTGAAACTTCACAATCCACACTTTTATATTCCTAAACCCATCATTTTACCTCCCTTACAATCACTCTTTTTTTTTTTTTTTTTTTTTTTCCATCCTTGACCCTTACCCAGTATTTCTCAAACCCGTCATGTTTCATTCCACCATAAATTAACCTCATATCATCAGTTGAATGGAGAAACGAGACATATATCACAGTTACCGTTGCCGGCAAAGATGTAATCTATGATGAGAGTTTTGTGAATCTGGGTTAGGTGTTATGGTGTGATTGGATGAGAGAGTTTATAACTCTTGGAGATGATAATGTGATGAACTCAATCTTACAACTGAAAATAAGAATAAGATCTAATTTGTTTCATCAATTAATCCGTGCTGAGATGTGTTATTGTGTAAGTTTGATTGTAGATCGGTGTGTGTTATCCGGTTTTTATGGGTGTGTGATGGTATGGATCATTGTGTGATCCGGTTTTTATGGGTGGTGGTGTAAGGTGGAGAAGGAGGATGGTGCATAAAATGACTCTACAAAATCAAGGACCAAATATGTAATTTACTAACGAAGTGGGTTAACGGAAGTTAATAAAAAACCCAAATCCTCCAAAAAAATTTGTTGGCAACCTTTTTGTGCAAGAAAAAAAGAAGAATGCCTTGATTGAATATGGACCCTAACTTTAGTACCTTTTTGTGTCATTTGCCCTTGTTAATATTAGATCATAGTGCCATGAAGTAAAGGGATAAAAATGAAAGTTTGTCTATGCTACCTGGTTTATTGTGTCTATAAAAATTCCACATTAAACGCAATTACGACATCTAGTCCTTCTTACACCTACACCTTCCATACAGTAAACAAAAGAATAGAAATATAAAAAAAAGGAAACCAATATAACGGTCATTTGAATAATCGCTTACCATATCTCAGATGGGGTCTTTGGGTTGGTGCTAATCAGATAACCCGTTACGCAGTAAATCCATTTGGATACATACATATATTCTCTCTGACATTTTTCTTTTAAGAAAATACTTTTTTTGCAAAGTAATTATTTCAGTACCTAGACCGATATAGACCTAAGTATCATGCCTAACCATTAATTCTTGACACGCGTATTTCTAGCAAAATTAGATTTTAGAAAGCAAAAAACAATAAGAGACTGACAGGTATTTTACTTTCCAGCCATTGGCACAATTCAAGTTTAAGTGTGGATCGGGTTAGGATAGACTGACCCACAAAAAGCCATCACTAAGACCATTAAAAGTGTGGCATCAGATTATCATTTTCATGAGTTTCAAGCAGAACTAAATAAAACTTATTTGTTGTAGTGCACATACCGGAGTAGGCCATGTGGAGGACGCATATCCATCTGTATGAAGCCGTTAATATAACATGTAGCAGGTTCCTCTCCAACCTTAAGTATGTACTGCAAAAGCAACATTTAACAAAATTCACTTATTCTATGTGGCAAATTGCGAATTCTGATCCGAAACATTAATGGATGATCATTCTATATGACGTGATCATACCCAAATGAGAAGATCAATGGATTTCCATTGTCATTAGAAGATCAGTGGCTTTTTATTGTCTGAAATTCTGAACGGGACATTGCATCCTTGTTAAATCAACCACATCATATTAACGATTGCCGCCAACACGCGTTTCACGTGGATGTCTATTATCGCAAGAACAATGGACACCTGTAACCAATGGTTTTTCAACATGAAATTAAATATTCAACATAAGTATATCAAACAAAAACTCTATTTTAAAATTAAGTCGATTGATTGTGAGGGAAATTTTTGTTTACCTTGAACATTAGCGTTGACCTAATTCATATGTTGACTTCAGCTCTAGATTATGCTTTTAAAGCTGGTTCTTTGTCGACACTCGTGTGCGTTAATACAACCTGGGCAATAAAAAATTGAAGAAAAAGCTTGTGTAACTACCATTGGTTTAATTATGACACCACACATAATGTGCAACTGCGACGAATAGCGGTAAAATGATGAGCAAGCATAAATGGAAGTGATACTTTTAATTGGATAGAAATAGTGAACAGGTTACAGCGGTTCAAAAAATTGAACATCATATATAATAACAATTGAGATTAAGTAATATCTTATATTAGCAAAATGGGTTTTTTGCCAATGTCATTATTAGAAGTGACTATCATGGAGGTATATTATATGTATTTGTTTGATACATAATGATATGCACCAACTAACCTTTGCTGCCAATGCATTTCATGCAGTAATTAGATGTTTGGGCTCCAACATCCCTGCAGTAACATAAAATATGGTCAATGTACTATTTTTCTTATGGCACAACTATTAAATACAATGCAAAGACCCCCAGAAAGTTTGTATAGTGATATTGCACAAAAATATAAACCATTGAATTCAAGTTTATACTTGTTTCTGGTATTGTCGTGTTCCAATTTTGAATCCTAACCCTGACCCTACTTCATACTGGCTATTATCCATAATATAAATACTGTCTACCTGGTGCATTCGCTGAAGTTGTAAACTGAAGGAATTTGTTTACCTGATAATTATGCTTCTTGTCATTGTCTTATTCTTGTTTTCATTTCTTGATGGTATTATGTAATTTACTGAAGTAATGTATATCAATAAAAAATTAATCCTTGAAATCTAAGCACAGAGAATCAAAATATGTTTTTAGAGGGAAACAAATAGCTACTGTTACGTGTGAATCATACCACCTTAGAAATCACGGCTTCCCACTTTTTCTTCCATTTAAAGCCATCAACCGCTCGTTTGCACGGCAATGGTCAACAACAATCACAATGGTTGGTGCAAGCTTGTTGGGAATATGTGCACCTGGTCGAAAAAGCACGCCTGTCATGAAAAAAAAATTATAAAATGTAAAGTTAAATGGGTGATATATTATGTGTGGGTCTGACCACCAAACAGGATAACATCTTTCTTTAAGATTTTCGATACATATTTGAATGTAATTTGACTTTTAACTGATATAAAAAAGGCCCTAATCTAAATATCTAATACAATGTTTGTAGTACAAACTGGTTGCTAGTTGTAAGTCGCACGTGCACATGAATTTACACCGTCCTTATAGAACTACAGATATCTGTTCAGGAAATAATTAGATTCACAAAATTTGTCGGCCAAAGGATATTATGTTACTATGCTGTTTAATCATAAACTTAAGAGGCGTACAAAATGTATAGTTGATAAACACTAATAAGTGTATAGGCCATTGGATCAATATTGAGTCTCAAAAAAAGTTACTAATCTTTTTTATTCATCTAGATGCATACAATTGATCATAAATCCATGACTATATTTCATTGACCGTTAGCTAATGCATATGATTTATGAAATCAAAATCACTATTCTGCTTATGCCTTTTCAGAATACAAAGATTGACAAACGTAAATCACATTGCTAATATCTCGTTAAAAAAGTTATTAGATAACAAAAGCAAGTTTCCGTGAGTACGACAACAAAGAATTACCTTATGTCCAACCCAAATTATGGCATTACTTTCTTTTTATCATCCGAAAATAATGTATTACATATTGCTATTGCACTGCCCTGCCTATAGAAACTTAACATGTTGTGTCTTATTTTGGGATATTTGGATAAATGGATTAGCTTATTTTATGGGCTTATGAGCTTATTTGAAAGTGGAAAAGTCAATAAAAGCTTTCTCTAAGAGCCGATGAGCTTAAATGTTGATAAGCTCATAAGGTCTCAAAAGTGAGGGTATTCGCTTTTATGAATTAAAAAAAAAGCTCATAAGTACGAAAAATAAGCTAAACCAAACACCCCTTTTAATCAGCTTTAATAAATTTATTTGCTTCGTTTGAGGTTAAAGTTTCGGATAAGCTTGTAGAAATTGCTTAATTCAAAATGCTTATTTGAGATAAAGTTAAAATTATTCTTTTACTATCGTATTAAACCTAAAACATTCAACAAATTGTTACTTAAAATTGATCGAAAACCACAAATCGTTAAAAACTATAATGAAAATGGAAATGTGAATCCTAAATTAGAGCGGGTACCTTTATAAGCATTTATCCAAATGAAACCACTACCCATTGCAACACTCACTCTCGACCGTTATGGGGTTGGTGTTCTTAGGAAAATGCTTCCAATTATAGAAGCCTACCAGCTCATTAATATGTTTTGTAGCATTAACTGAAACCTCACAAGTGAACTAATTTATATACACAAAGCTGGGTAGCAATCTAAAATACCTGGGAATGTTATACTCCGGGTATAATTCTGCGAATTTGGCTGCAAAAGTAAAAGTGATTATTTCCTTTTAGAAAACACAATAAGCAAATAAGCAATCCAAACACCACTTCTCAAGTAACCAAATTATTCTTGTAAACACGTGGTTTACCTGATTATGTGGTTATGGCCTTGTAACAATCGTAGCTACGATTTAATGGCACCGACCGCCACCGAGCATTTAATCAAACACTTTATGGACATCCTCCAACTTGCTGCCAAAAAACTTATAAGCAAACATGATGTAACGATCATAGTAACAACAAATAAAGTGCGAGAAATTTGATATCATAGATGTATAGAATAACATACCGTAACAGAAAATTGTCAAAAAGAATCAAAACCATCAAGCAACTCATCCATTCTTTGAAGTAAAATTATCAGAGGGGGGGAGAAGATTCAAGAGAGGACGTGGGATTTTTAGAGAATGGTTTTTGTGTGAGAAAGAAAGTTAGGCCAGGCAGATTATATGGACACTTGGCATTTGTGTAATTATATTATATATATTATATATATTAACTATTGAGCGGGCAACAGTGCCCCCAAGCATTTATTGCAAAGTTTTGCAACTTGGCAATTATATATATTAACTATTGAGCGGGCAACAGTGCCCTCCAAGCATTTATTGCAAAGTTTTGCAACTTGGCAAGAATGGCCCATCAGGTTTAGGTGTCGCTGCAAACTAAGTCCAAACATTAAATGCAAAGTTTCACAACTTGGCAAAAACAGCTCCTGAAGTTTAAGTGTCGCTACAAAATAAGTCCTTAGAAGCCAATCCCGCTGCATCGCGCTGGTTTCTACACTAAGCATTTATTGCAAAGTTTTGCAACTTGGCAAGAATGGCCCCTCAGGTTTAGGTGTCGCTGCAAACTAAGTCCAAACATTAAATGCAAAGTTTCACAACTTGGCAAAAACAGCTCCTAAAGTTTAAGTGTCGCTACAAAATAAGTCCTTAGAAGCCAATCCCGCTGCATCGCGCTGGTTTCTACACTCGTATATTAACTAAAAGGCAGGACATGATTCCTTCACATGCCATTTGTCAAAAACTGATTTGCGAAACATTAATTGCTAACTTTCGCAAGTTGGCAAAAATAGTCCCTGAGGTTCAAGTGGCGTTGCAAAATAAGTTATATTATATATATATATATATTAACTAAAAGGCAGGACATGATTCCTTCACATGCCATTTGTCAAAAACTGATTTGCGAAACATTAATTGCTAACTTTCGCAAGTTGGCAAAAATAGTCCCTGAGGTTCAAGTGGCGTTGCAAAATAAGTCCTGCATCATTAATTGCAATCTATAGCAATCTGGCAAAAATAGTCCCTAAGGTTTAAGCGACGTTGCAAGGTAAGTCCTGTAGCATTAATTGCTAACTATAGCAACCTGGCAAAATTAGTCCCTAAGGTTTACGTGTCGCTACAAAGTAAGTCCTTTTAAGCCAATTCCGCTGCATCGCGCGGGTTTCCACACTCGTACAAAACTGTTATGTATATAACTGTGTAGTATAGTGGGATGAACGGTAAAGATTGCAACACACATAAGCCAATGGTAATGTGCCACAACATTTGTTCTTGTACTACAATTTATATAAAAATGAAATGGACTAATGTGCCACAACATTTGTTCTTGTACTACAATTTATATAAAAATGAAATGGACCAATAAAATGTTGACAACATACTATGTATAATACCATTTTGTATACACCACCCAATGCTTATATATATATATATATATATATATAAAATTACCGGGGTTGGTATGGCTTATTAAAATTAACTGAAATATGAGAGAAGAAGAGCACACATTCTGTGCATTAGAATAGTTTATATTAGGTGGGTCCATGCTGGTAATGCGCCACCATTTTCTATGCTTCAAAACTGCAATATACATAGAAAAAGCTGAAACATAAAAAATAAACTAAATATATGCGAACGTGGCAACCAAATTGTATAGAAACTATCATGCTTACTTGTTTATGAATTATGCTCTGCAGTTATAATGAATCAGTTAAACTTATGGTTTTATATATCGTGAGTTTTTTCTTTGCATATAGCATATATTTGCACAAACTACTGAATTTCGTAACCAAAACCAAAACCGCAAATCTTATACCTGAAAATGATAATTCGGACCCATAACAAATCTTATACCTGAAAATGATAATTCATACCCATAAAAAAGTTTCCAAGTATACTCCTAAGGTGCAACCGCACCCTGGCCACTTGTCAGCACACCCTCAAACCCATTCGGCACCTTAATAGCCTTATCACCATGACTAATTCAAAGAACCTACACAATATTAGTTTTAACAATTACTACAAACAATTCTCACAAACACAAAAAACTTGCATCTCTCTATCTGATTGCTAGTTTTTTATGATGGTTTGCTCACATAAAAGAAAGGATGCACTATTTCCTAACAACAGGTTATTTATAAGCATAATCAATCAAAATAAGCAATCTCAAACACTCCTTAAATTAAGTTCAAGTGAATTGAAAAAAAAAATAACCCTAAACCCTTCACCATGCTACTTCCCCAATAATAGCATGTAAACAAACCCAAAAGCTTCCACCATTAGAAAGAAATAATTAATAACGCAAATACTAATAGTAAAAAGGGTTTTTATAAAAAGTAAATCTTCTAAACCAAAAAGCAAGTCGATTAACTTACTTGCCCTCATAGAAACCCATTAGGTGTTTCAACATTTAGGCTAGTCGGCAAGGTGAATGAGTGACTCATCTTTGCCTTCAACTCCTTGCCGACTAGACCGACTCACGCGCGAGTGCATGTTTTCAAGGTGGTTTAAGGTGATTCGTTCACCTAGGTGAGTTTTCAAATAATCCGAACCCACTCTTGTTTGTTACCGTTACTTGAAAAAAAAAAAAAAAAAAAAAAAAAAAAAAAAAAAAAAAAAAAATCCACACTACCCAATTTTTTCCCTATAAATACCCTAAAACTTAAAAAAATTTATACACATCTTCTCATATTTCATTCAAACGACATTTATCCCATTCATTATATTTTTCAAATGAATTCCAATATGATTATGTTCACCGACTCAGAAGAAGAACAAGAAATTGAAAGTCGGAACTTGACTTTTATTGCAAGAGCGGTGTCGTTTATTAAAGATAGACGAACAACAAATCGCCAGGCGATAAAACGCATCAATCGAGATCATTATGGTGCTCATAACCGCCCCAGAATTGACTTCAAGCCTCGTACGTAACCGCCCCAGGATTGATGCAGACTCGTGTTGCTTATCGTCAGCGAACAATTGCAACACAATGAAATGGCGTGTCTCTAATCGAACAATTGCAGCAATTGCTTATCGTGTTACTTAAAACATATTCGTCGTCTGTTACCTAGGGTACACGGCCAAAGCTGATGTACAGCAGGACGTGACACACTTGCCTGAAATATCACTGAAGCTCTGCATGTCTCTGATCGAAGATGCTACAAAACTGTGTATTTTTCATTTTTGTTTATGTGAAAACTGAATGAGGTGATGGCAATATTTATATATTAACTAAAAGGCAGGACATGATTCCTTCACATGCCATTTGTCAAAAACTGATTTGCGAAACATTAATTGCTAACTTTCGCAAGTTGGCAAAAATAGTCCCTGAGGTTCAAGTGGCGTTGCAAAATAAGTTATATTATATATATATATATATTAACTAAAAGGCAGGACATGATTCCTTCACATGCCATTTGTCAAAAACTGATTTGCGAAACATTAATTGCTAACTTTCGCAAGTTGGCAAAAATAGTCCCTGAGGTTCAAGTGGCGTTGCAAAATAAGTCCTGCATCATTAATTGCAATCTATAGCAATCTGGCAAAAATAGTCCCTAAAGTTTAAGCGACGTTGCAAGGTAAGTCCTGTAGCATTAATTGCTAACTATAGCAACCTGGCAAAATTAGTCCCTAAGGTTTACGTGTCGCTACAAAGTAAGTCCTTTTAAGCCAATTCCGCTGCATCGCGCGGGTTTCCACACTCGTACAAAACTGTTATGTATATAACTGTGTAGTATAGTGGGATGAACGGTAAAGATTGCAACACACATAAGCCAATGGTAATGTGCCACAACATTTGTTCTTGTACTACAATTTATATAAAAATGAAATGGACTAATGTGCCACAACATTTGTTCTTGTACTACAATTTATATAAAAATGAAATGGACCAATAAAATGTTGACAACATACTATGTATAATACCATTTTGTATACACCACCCAATGCTTATATATATATATATATATATATAAAATTACCGGGGTTGGTATGGCTTATTAAAATTAACTGAAATATGAGAGAAGAAGAGCACACATTCTGTGCATTAGAATAGTTTATATTAGGTGGGTCCATGCTGGTAATGCGCCACCATTTTCTATGCTTCAAAACTGCAATATACATAGAAAAAGCTGAAACATAAAAAATAAACTAAATATATGCGAACGTGGCAACCAAATTGTATAGAAACTATCATGCTTACTTGTTTATGAATTATGCTCTGCAGTTATAATGAATCAGTTAAACTTATGGTTTTATATATCGTGAGTTTTTTCTTTGCATATAGCATATATTTGCACAAACTACTGAATTTCGTAACCAAAACCAAAACCGCAAATCTTATACCTGAAAATGATAATTCGGACCCATAACAAATCTTATACCTGAAAATGATAATTCATACCCATAAAAAAGTTTCCAAGTATACTCCTAAGGTGCAACCGCACCCTGGCCACTTGTCAGCACACCCTCAAACCCATTCGGCACCTTAATAGCCTTATCACCATGACTAATTCAAAGAACCTACACAATATTAGTTTTAACAATTACTACAAACAATTCTCACAAACACAAAAAACTTGCATCTCTCTATCTGATTGCTAGTTTTTTATGATGGTTTGCTCACATAAAAGAAAGGATGCACTATTTCCTAACAACAGGTTATTTATAAGCATAATCAATCAAAATAAGCAATCTCAAACACTCCTTAAATTAAGTTCAAGTGAATTGAAAAAAAAAATAACCCTAAACCCTTCACCATGCTACTTCCCCAATAATAGCATGTAAACAAACCCAAAAGCTTCCACCATTAGAAAGAAATAATTAATAACGCAAATACTAATAGTAAAAAGGGTTTTTATAAAAAGTAAATCTTCTAAACCAAAAAGCAAGTCGATTAACTTACTTGCCCTCATAGAAACCCATTAGGTGTTTCAACATTTAGGCTAGTCGGCAAGGTGAATGAGTGACTCATCTTTGCCTTCAACTCCTTGCCGACTAGACCGACTCACGCGCGAGTGCATGTTTTCAAGGTGGTTTAAGGTGATTCGTTCACCTAGGTGAGTTTTCAAATAATCCGAACCCACTCTTGTTTGTTACCGTTACTTAAAAAAAAAAAAAAAAAAAAAAAAAAAAAAAAAAAAAAAAAATCCACACTACCCAATTTTTTCCCTATAAATACCCTAAAACTTAAAAAAATTTATACACATCTTCTCATATTTCATTCAAACGACATTTATCCCATTCATTATATTTTTCAAATGAATTCCAATATGATTATGTTCACCGACTCAGAAGAAGAACAAGAAATTGAAAGTCGGAACTTGACTTTTATTGCAAGAGCGGTGTCGTTTATTAAAGATAGACGAACAACAAATCGCCAGGCGATAAAACGCATCAATCGAGATCATTATGGTGCTCATAACCGCCCCAGAATTGACTTCAAGCCTCGTACGTAACCGCCCCAGGATTGATGCAGACTCGTGTTGCTTATCGTCAGCGAACAATTGCAACACAATGAAATGGCGTGTCTCTAATCGAACAATTGCAGCAATTGCTTATCGTGTTACTTAAAACATATTCGTCGTCTGTTACCTAGGGTACACGGCCAAAGCTGATGTACAGCAGGACGTGACACACTTGCCTGAAATATCACTGAAGCTCTGCATGTCTCTGATCGAAGATGCTACAAAACTGTGTATTTTTCATTTTTGTTTATGTGAAAACTGAATGAGGTGATGGCAATATTTATACTGAAAACTCGATTTGTTCTCCAAGATAAATATTTGCCAAACTTAAGCAAATCTATTATTCATATACATGATTTAGATATAGTTTATACACACAAAATATTATGTTAAGACTTCTTCACAAAGTCTAAATCTATTCCTAAAATAGATTTTTGGAAAAGAAACCCGAATATAGCAGCAAAAAGATTCGCACGTAGGCGAAGTTTCGGAGTTGAATTCGTGTCTGCAGGTCGCACGGGCTAGCATGAGTTCACAAGCTTAGAACCCATTTTGGCCCAGAAATCCTAAAATCTACACCCATATGCGCGCGCGTAGGTGTTAGAGTAAAACCAAACAAATGAATTTTATAGCAAAAATCAAGATTTTTATATAAAAACCTTCCCACTTCCTTTTCTAGGCGATGTGAGATGCACCATTTTTCCCATATTTTGTGTTTCATGTGCCTCACTTTGAGACACGATATCTCATTCATACCAACTCTATTTTTGACACATTTTAGCTCGTTGTGAAGCTCTCGTAAAGGAGAACGCAAAGCTACCAAGAAATATAAATATATATAACATATACATATATTAAATAGTGTTCAAAATTTGCAAAAAATCATTTTGCAAAAACCATTTTCCAATAGTGAACCCCACCTTGGATGTACCCAACTACAATAGCGATAGTATTCCTAATCGTAACTCGGTTATCCCAATTCCATTCACGACTTCAAGTGAGTGTCAACTAAAACCATTTTTCCACACTTGTCAAAAGCTGATGTATCATCATTCACCATGCATTCTATATCTAAAAAATTTGAGGCACCAAGACTTCAAATTTATATAGTTTTACAAAATCTAAAGAATATTTTAGGACGCCAAATTTTAGTACATTTAACACCTTTAAATAGCTACACTCGAATCACAATCCAAAAACACACTTGTATTACAGTACACTTGAAAAGTTAATTCCTAAACAACATGTCTTGAAATTGAAACTGAAGATATAACAAATTGTATAAACCCTTGAAGTCAGGTTATGGCTCCCACGTAACACTACAACAATTGGATGGACGGGCGAGGAGACTTTCGCCGGGGACACAAAGTCCCCGACGAAAGTCGCTAGACGAAAAAATTGAATCTGACGTGGCACATGAATTTGCTGACTTGTTGCGGAGAATTCAACGCATACTTTCCGCGGGGACAGGTCCCCGGCAAAAGTAAGTTGGATTTTTAACAAAATTTGACCGGATAGTCAAAATTCAACGCAATCTTCTCCGGGGACGAGTCCACGCCGAACGTGTATTTTACGTTCACCAAACTTTGACCAAAGTCCAAAGCATGCTAATTGTGCGCGGGAAAATTCTCGCCAAACCTTTCCCCGGGGACATGTCCCCGGCAAAAGTAATATTTAAAAAAATACACTTTATTGCAACTATTAATACATAACTAAAACCCCGATGCTTGGAAAAACATAAATAACCCAATCGTCAATTCTCACAAAACACACGTAACAATATAATGGCTGATTATACGCCGAAAAAAGAGTGGTCACTGGTTTTATCATCGATATATCTCTTTACTCGAGTTCTTGATACGTATGGGTCAGAAATTTACGATGAATATGGTTCTTATAAGAACATAGACCCGTTGATGAGAGACCGCATTCTGGAATGGTTAAGGAAAGAGCCATTCTACAGGGTGTATTTGGACTGTGAAGCTGATGGTGTTGGAGGAGAAAACACGCTGGAAGCTGAAGCAATGTTTGAGCAGTTCGTCAAGCAAAGGAAGGAAAAAGATGAAGCTGAAAAAAGCCCGTTCGATTACACATTTGATGATGCGGGAAATAGGGTAACAAATCTTGAAGCATTGTTTGAACAGTTCGTCAAGCAAAGGAAGGGAAAAGATGGTGCAGGTTCTAGCAGAGCGGGAAGTAGCAGGGGAAAAAATTGAATGGGCGATGTTTGTTATGGTCTATGTCGTGTGTATCATATCATTTGAGTTGTTTCGTTTGCTTGCCGAGTTGTTTCGTTTGATCTGTTTCGTTTTGTTGTGAAGTTGTTTCTTTATTCATGTGTAATTTAGTATTGGAAAAGGGGTGTTTTGAAATCATAATCTTGTTAACATGATACGTATACCATAGCACCTATACTCGACCGTTGAAACAGACTAGCTTCATGTCCCGATTAATAAAAGATAGTTAAACAAAAAAAATGGTTAAAAGTTATAGTGTACCAAAAGTTTTGTGGTTTACTGAGTACAACATTTGATCGTATAACAGAGGGCATTAATGGTGTCCAAGGTAACAACAATGGTAGTAATTCTTTCCATTTTGATACATCTTTTTTACTAACAAATGTCAGCTTTGGTTGATCATAACACCTATACTCGGCCGTTTAACATGATACGTATACCATAGCACCTATAGTTGGTCGTTTAACATGATACGTATACCATATCACCTATAGTTGGTCGTTTAACATGATACGTATACCATATCACCTATAGTTGGTCGTTTAACATGATACGTATACCATAGCACCTATACTCGGCCGTTTAACATGATACGTATACCATAGCACCTATAGTTGGTCGTTTAACATGATACGTATACCATAGCACCTATACTCGGCCGTTTAACATGATACATATACCATAGCACCTATACTCGGCCCTTTAACATGATACGTATACCATAGCACCTATACTCGGCCGTTTAACATGATATGTATACCATAACATCTATACTCAGCTGTTTAACATGATACGTATACCATAGCACCTATAGTTGGTCGTTTAACATGATACATATACCATAGCACCTATACTCGGCCGTTTAACATGATACATATACCATAGCACCTATACTCGGCCCTTTAACATAATACGTATACCATAGCACCTATACTCGGTCGTTTAACATGATACGTATACCATAGCACCTATACTCGGCGGTTTAACATGATACGTATACCATAGTACCTATACTTGGCCGTTTAACATGATATGTATACCATAGCACCTATACTCGGCCGTTTAACATGCTACGTATACCATACCACCTATACTCGGCCGTTTAACATGCTATGTATACCATACCACCTATACTCGGCCGTTTAACATGATACGTATACCATAGCACCTATAGTTGGTCGTTTAACATGATACGTATACCATAGCACCTATACTCGGCCGTTTAACATGATACATATACCATAGCACCTATACTCGGCCCTTTAACATGATACGTATACCATAGCACCTATACTCTGTCGTTTAACATGATACGTATACCATAGCACCTATACTCGGCCGTTTAACATGATACGTATACCATAGCACCTATACTCGGTCGTTTAACATGATACGTATACCATAGCACCTATAGTCGGCCGTTTAACATGATACATATACCATAACACCTATACTCGGCCCTTTAACATGATACGTATATCATAGCACCTATACTCGGTCGTTTAACATGATACGTATACCATAGCACCTATACTCGGCCGTTTAACATGATATGTATACCATAGCACCTATACTTGGTCGTTTAACATGATACGTATACCATAGCACCTATACTCGGCCGTTTAACATGATACGTATACCATAGCACCTATACTCGGCCGTTTAACATGATACGTATATAGCACCTATAGTTGGTCGTTTAACATGATACGTATACCATATCACATATAGTTGGTCGTTTAACATGATCACTCGTTGCTTTATTTTGATATACGTTTAGGTTAAATTTAAACTGATTTACTATTAATCTTAATTATTTAAAATGATAATAAAGAGTTTTTTCAAAAAGAAAATTGAATAATTAAAGCTTTTCCCGGGGACATGTCCCCGCGGAAGGTTTTGGCAAAACTTTTCATTTTCCCTCCTTTCGTTTACTTTATCCCGCCATTTCTTTCCTCGGGGACTAGTCCCCGCCAAATGTCTCGCTAGAAGTCAAACAAAACTTTCGCCGGGGACGTGTCCCCTGGAAAAGTTAAGCGTAAAAAACACCTCAATTATTAACGAGATCTGTTATCACTTTGAGATAAAAAAATATATACCCACCAACACTTCTCTCAGATGCGGCTTGCAATACCACCACAACACCACCACTTCCTCACCATCTCCACCACCATCTCCATCTCCACCACGCACCATATGTTGATGAGGTACTTCAATTTCTTTCGTTCTTGAGCAATACAAACCAATGATTTTATCGTCATTATTAGAATACTTTTAAATTGTTAGCCATTATTAGAATACTTTTAAATTAAGTTGATAAACTTAGTTGCTGTCATGTAGGAGTTTCTGTGGATGAAAGTGCCGCTGGACCGATATTGGAGATGAAATGGCGTGGTTTACCTATACAGGTTCCATTAACTTTGCTATAGTTTTAATATCTCTATTTTTCATGGTTATGTTGGATATGTATGTTTAGCACTAAAATGGTTACGTAAAGCCTCAATTGTAATTTTTTTTACCTGTTTGAGTAGTATAGTTTTAACTAAATGGGACCCACATTCTTAATTTTTTTTTACCTAAAGGTCTCGCCAAAGGTAGTATAGCAGTTTGAGTAGTATATAGTTGTTTGAGTAGTATAACAGAGTAGTATAGCTTCAATTGTATATTTCAATTGTAAATTTTTTTACCTGTTTGAGTAGATAATCATATTTTTTATGTGTTTGGAAAATTAGATTATCTAGTGACATAATGTTAAAATTACCGAAAAGGACATTGTTATCATTGAACTACCCTATATGTTGTAGAAATCAATGGAATACGAAACTCTAACTATGTGCTTTGCTTGTAGAAATCAATGGAAGCCGAGGCCAAGCCGCGACCACAGCCGAGGCCAAGCCGCGACCACAGCCGAGACCAAAAGGTAAGATATTAACCTGCTTATTTTAAATAGTTTAGGGTTTTAGGTAATGAGAATTATCCAAGCATCGGGTATCAAAAAGACCTTTTAAACCATTAGGGTTGAATTTGTCATTTTAACAATTAGGGTAGGAGAGTAGGATGGTGGATTTTGGGACCTAAACCAAGATCTTGGCAAGGTGTTGGGGTCCACCCCCTTTCATGTGCAATAGCACTTTAACTAGGTTAATGAGATCATGTTGTTTCATCTGCTTGTGATACAAAAGATTTGATCATGTTTGATTACGACTTTTTGAACAGTGTGTCTAGGGTTGAGGGTTGGTGAAAACATGAGAATGGTGTTAGTGTGTCTAGTTAAAGTGCTATTACACCATTTTCCGACATCATTTCATTCTCCTTTTTACAATGATCTTCCCAAAAACTCACCAACAATTCTCTCCTATATTATCAAACAACAAAATTGAAGTTAGCGGCGGTGACACGTGGATTCTCCGATGGTTTACGACGAGGAGGTACACGGTTTCTTGGTTCAGAAGATACAGGAAAGTGTACAGCCCATTTCTTGTTATGGTTACCTGATGATGAGGGTTGAATCTCTAAGGGTAGAAAGGTGGTGCAAAAGGGTTTAGCTTTCTCTGAGAGTTCATAACTGTGTATGTGTTTTTAGTGTGTGTTTTTTGGTGTGAAACTCTGTGTGTGTGTGTGAGAGAGAGAGGTCAGAGATGATAAGAAGAGAGATGAAAGGGTTGGTAAGGATAGTGGTGGAATGGTGGCGAGAGATATGAAAGGGTTTGTGAGGGTGCCTCATTAACCCCACTTCACTCGGCACTATTCCAGCACTATCATTACAAACCCTTTCATCTCTCTTCTTATCATCTCTGCTCTCTCTCTCTCTCTCTCACACACATACAGAGTTTCACACCAAAAATTACACACTAAAAACACACATACAGTTATGAACTCTTAGAGCAAGCTAAACCCTTTTGCACCACCTTTCTACCCTTAAATATTCAACCATCATCATCATGTAACCATAACAAACCGTAACAAGAAATGGGCTGTACACTTTCCTATATCTACTGGACCAAGAAACCGTGTACCTTCTCGCCGTAAACCATCGGAGAAGCCACGTGTCACCGCCGCTAACTTCAATTTTGTTGGTTAATAATATGGTAGAGAATTGTTGGTGAGTTTTTGGGAATATCATTGTAAAAAGGAGAATGAATTGATGTCGGTAAATGGTGTAATAGCACTTTAACTAGACACGCTAACACCATTCTCGTGTTTTCACCAACCCTCAACCCTTTGAACACTGTTCAAAAAGTCGTACGCAAACATGATCAAATCTTTTGTATCACAAGCAGATGAAACAACATGATCTCATTACCATAGTTAAAGTGCTATTACACATGAAAGGGGGTGGACCCCAACACCCTGCCAAGATCTTGGTTTAGGTCCCAAAATCCACCATCCTACCCTCCTATCCTAATTGTTAAAATGACCAATTCAACCCTAATGGTTTAAAGGGTCTTTTGATACCCGATGCTTGGATAGTTCTCATTACCTAAAACTCTAAACTATTTAAAATACCGCAGGTTAAGCTTTGGACAAACTCGAAGAAGCAGAAGATATCGGAAGTCAACTAACAAAACCGCCTGGTGAACACGAGTTCGAGCCTTATGTGTTAGGATATGTTTGTAGGTTAGGATTCCTGCTAAATGGATTATACGTATAGTTTTGGACCATTTGCGTATAGGTAGCTTATGTATAGTTTTGGACCATTGGCGATTTTGGAAACACATTTTATGTTATCGATTGTGTTGTAGCGAATTTGGACCATTTGGTTATATATGATATTATGTTTAGCGAATTTGTGTTGTTGTAGCATAAAATAGGTTCTGAAAACAGGTTGTTACATTGTAGATTTTTTCCGGAAAAATTTCGGAAAAAAATCTGGAAATTACCCATTTTGCAACAATTTTCTACAAAATGGGTCAAAGGCTTTCACCGGGGACATGTCCCCGGCGAAAGTGTTATAGATAATATTAGTTTTTCATTTTCCCCGAGGACATGTCCCCGGCGAAGGAGTTAAAGATAAACTTTATTTACCCTTTTCCCCGGGGACAGTCCACGGCAAAACAAAGTGCCACGTCGGACATGTTTGACCGGTGACAATTTGCTGCGGGACTCACATGTCCCCGGTAAAGGTTGTAAATAGTCCCCGGGAAAAGTATCCCCGATAGGGTATTGCCGGGGGACTTTCGCTGGGGACATGTCCCCGGGGGAAGGTATCACACGGGACATGTCCCCGGCGAAAGCCCTGAAATTTCGTCTGCGAAAGCGACGATTGTTGTAGTGTAAGCCCTTTATAATAAACAAATTAAACACCTTTTAAGATTGTTGGAATAATTAACGTGAGATCATGTTGTTTAAGAAACTTTACTGTCACCTACTTGTGTTAAATAAGGTAATAAAAGTGAAACTCGACATCACACATTTATCGAGTGTGAAACAATAAATAACATTAAAATGAAGAGGTAGGATCAAATGAGAAATATAATTAAAATGAGAAGAATGATAAGAAACCACAACCACAAATATTAGATGCATCCATAAAAATAGATGCATCTCCTTATTATTATTTTTTTCTTATTTGAAATATGTGGCTACAATTCTTTCTCACTCTTCTCATTTAAATAATTCTTCTCACTAGATCCATACTCTTAAAATGAAAAGCATGAACCTGCCTTATTGATGTTGAGATGAAACCAACCTTAAATGTATCCTAATTGTATTGCCTGATTAACAACATGGTGTTCTCATTATACGAAACGATTGAAACACCCATTAAGAGTCTACCACGGGAAGAAGTTCCCTGTCCTTAAAAGGTGTTTACATGCTCGATTCGTTGCAAGCCTCGTATGTAACGACCCTATGATTGATGCAGACTCGAGTTACTTATCGTTGTAGAAGGGTAAAGTGTTTAATATCATTCATAATATAGATTGGGTACATATATAATGATACTATGATTATTCTAGAAACTGGGCCTGAGCCCAATGCACAATATCACTTAACACTCCCCCACAGTCCGAATGGCGAAATCACAAAAGCTCGGACTGGAGTATTAAAATATAAAAGAAAAGAAAAACAAAACATTAACGTAATAAAGCATAACTCTAGTCAATTCGTAACAAAAACCTACCGATGGTCGGCTTTAGTCAACTGGCACCAATGGTCAGCTAAGTCGAATGGTAACAAAACCGTACCAACGGTTGACTTTAGGGACCGGTACCAACGGTCGACTTTAGTCGACTGGTACAAAGCCGTACGAACAATCGACTAACAAATAAACAATAAAACAACTATAAATTTTTTAACGATAAAACAAAAAAATATAAAAAGGATACAAATAGATGTCAACAAAACATCTCAACTACAAATTCCTAATCACATCTAGCAGCTTAAATCCCATAACTGCTACTTACCGCCAACAGTATAAACCACCAGTTGAAACAGTATTAGTGACCCAATAGTCGGTCCATTAATAGTGGGAATTAGACCAAAGCTAGGTAGACTCTATAAAGCAGTAGTGTGGCTATTAGGCATACAAACAAATGAAGTAGAATGCAATGGATAACCAATTACATATTGTGCCATTTAATAAGTAGAAAGACAACAAGGGCAAGTTAATCGACTAAAACAAAAGAATAGTAGATCTTGGTGGGGGCTACTAAAAACAAACAAAAAGAATAAGTAGATGCGGTGGAATTTGGTTTAGACTAAAAACAAATGGTAGGATTATTCAGTGGTATTTTATTTTGTTTGTGTGGTGGGGACGAAAAAAAAAACTTTGATAATTAGGGTTAAAGGGAGCCTTCCGAACCTCTGGCGGCTGGAGGCGGTGGCTGAAGAGTTTAGTTTTAGGGTTATAGATTTTAGGATCGTATGGTTGATACCATACAGAAGGGTAAAGTGTTTCATATAATTCATAATAGAGATTGGGTACATATATAGTGATACTAAGATTATTCTAGAAACCGGGCATGAGCCCAATACACAATATCACCTAACAATCGTCAGTGAACAATTGCAACAAAATACAAATGGCGGAGCAGAATCCCGGATGGCAAGAAGATGAAGCATAACCCAACATATATGTGTGTGTTACTAGTTGATTTTACTTTGTTCTTTGTTTTATAGAGGGTCTATATAGACATACTAAAGAGGAAGCCATGATTTCTAGTATACCTAAATGTAGGAATCATGGAGTGGTGGTTGCAACCGAATATTTCCTTCCAACCAATCCACTATCCCTTTTTTCTTGTTTGACTGAGTCTCACGTACACATAGACACACGTATACTTGGGTTGTTGTTGCTTTATGGGCTTGAACCATTAGCTTCATAAGTTTTACAGTAAGTCAAAACATAGATTATTTGTACATTATGCTTCAACTCTTTCAAAACTTACCGAACTCATCTTAAAATCCCAACACTATATTAATGGCAATTGTATACATCTGAAAATTTTTAAGCGTGTTAACTAATGGGAGAGTAATTAAAAGCCATATAGAAGCATCCATTGTGTTAATACAAATAATGTCAAAAATGTCATTTGCATTATTTGACCTCTATAAGTTTTTATAATCACAAAATGTAAGAACACGTTACGTAAAAACACACTTGATAAGTTTTTAATCGGAAAACTTCATTTCAGCTACAACATCACTTAAGGTAGCTACAACATCACTTAAGGTATGAACAAATAATATACCAATTTAGTTAAGTACTCAAAGAAGTTATTTTGTTCTTAAAACTTACATTTTCATAAATGTGACAAAACTTTTCATAAAAACTTATACAAATTAATTTTCTAATAAAAAGAAATGTTTTATTCAAAAGAAAATATTTAAAATCTGGTTTCCTTTCCAAATCAGTTATAACTTCACTAGATAAATATTTCACCACATCAGGACAAAAACAGAAGCGTCCTATGGGATGGTCTCTTATAGGTGGGACGGTCCCCTATATATACGGGTCCGTCCATGTTTAAGGGACCGTCCCCCGCTCCTCCTGGTGCCTATAAATACTACACTATTCTCATAATAAAATTTCACTTATTGAGCACTAAAACATTATGTCTTTCTAAATCTTTCAAATCTCACTTCTTTGATCATATTAACTTGTTGTAATTTGTTTACAAGTGATCACATCAATCCTACCTCAAAGTGCAAAGAGAAGAACGTTTGTATTCGTCAAGAAATGAAGTGTTGAAGAATAGGCATTCACCTTTTAACCTTTGTTACATTTCTCTCCTCAATCTAAACTCTCTATATCTTGATTCTTGTGTAATTGGGTAGATCCGACGTGTGTGTAAGCTCGGAATTGTGTTGTGTGTAACTTCGGACTTGGTATTGGCTCGTAAGGTGTTACGTGTAGTGGTTACTATTGTGTGTAGTGTTGTGCAGATTGGTTCTAGCTAGGATTAGAACTTGACATTCCGCTTAGTGTCATAAATTGGTGTAAGCGAAGGTGTACGGTTTTCTCCACCATAAGGGAGCTTGTTGATATAGTGTTGGTGAACTACACTCGAGGAGTGAAGTAGGGCGAAGATTGAGCTTCGTATCCGAACCACTATAAATCTTCGTATTTTGGTGATCGTTTTTTCCCTTTACTATTCTATCCTTCTTACTTTGTTATCATTGATTATATTTTTTGTCTATTTATTCTTTGATATCACATAAATTTCGAATCTAAAAGTCTTTGAAAAGAAACTTGAAAAAAGTTTTAAAAACAATTAAAATGGTAAAACTATTCAACCCCTTCTAGTTTCTTCATATTGATCAATGATATCGAAATTGCATACTTTGTCTCTTGCATGTGGCATTGCGTCTCTCATTTGGATATAGATTCTTAGGTTGTCAAACTTCGTATACATCGACCTTACATGTCGAAGCTATGTGATTAACCTTGCAGGACATGTTTTTATTGATTATGTCCCAAAACGCTTCTTTGATGTAGTTGTTCACCAACTTAAAAATTCTTTTGACGCACATATGGCCAACAAGACCTTGTTTTAAGAATACGAACCTATTCTTACCAAATTGATACTGTTAGCCTTGCTTTTTCTAAAGATAACGTCACTTACGTGAATTGGACTAGATGCGTAGTATACTTTGCCCTTATGGACTAGTATCGTTTATGTGGAAAAGTTAGGGCCTATATATACCCCTCATGACTCTCCATGAGGGGTGAGGTGAATCATTTGGCTAGTTGTATTGTTTTGTTCTTATCAATAAACCTTGTGTTTTCTCCTCCCTCTCTCTAGTTTCTCTCTCTAAAAGGATGAAGATCTTCATCTTCTTCCACCAACCCCGACCTCCAAACCACATAAATCTTTATAGTAATCGGTCCTGACAAGTGGTATAACGAGCCAAGGTTGTTGTTTTATTGATTTATGTTGGTTTATACATGTTTTTGTACAATGTCTTAAACTGTTTTTATGCTTATTTTGTGGGTCTGGAAATTTTTTTCCGAGTATCTTGGGTAAACAGTTTTTGACAAATTTAATGTATCCTTTTGGTATCTTTTTTGGTAACAAAAAGTCCTAATCTTTCATCTGTTATCATCTGTCTTGGGTACATCTAGTCCAAACAGGCCACTTTTATTTTTGTACCAATATATCCGTGAAAGTCAACGTGGTCAAACCTTCATCTTCATGTGGTCTAACAGTAAAAAAGAAGCATTTTTATGCTTTTCTGGGTTTGTGCTTGAAGATGGACGGAAAAACATGGTCGGAAATACTCGCCGGAAAAAGTCAAAGGGTCAAAACCCTTTTTCTACGCTTAAGAGGAATCTACAGAGGTGTTACGCGTAGCTGTGAAGTTACGCGTATGAAATGTTACGCGTATGCGTTTACGCCTAAGCCAAGGCTTACGCCTAACTCTGGCTTACGCTTAAGCAGACTTACGCATAACTTGCATTACGCATAAGAATATGCTTACGCATAACGGGTTGAAAACGTTACGCGTAGGCTTACGCATAAGCTGAAAAGAAAAGTTACGCGTAGACCATGACCACACGACCTCAGTACCAATACCAAAAGACTCGAAGCTAAAACATCAAATCCAACACATATTATCCTATTTCCACAAACAAATCCAGTTTTATCCTCAAACTCCTTCAATCCCATCTCAAACTCTAAACTATGACTCAAAACAAAAATCGTAAACAGTAAATCAATTTTATCTCAGATTTGGTTCAGTTGGATTTTTATTGAACCATCTTCATCATTGATAATTGTGGAGTAATTCTTACTCATTTGTATCCGAAAATTAAAGAAAGAAAATAACAACTTATGTCATTTCTTTTCTTTGATTCGTTCAAAACAACATCAAAATCAAACAATTAAAACCTACCCGAGACCCACAAACGGATCTTGAAGAACATTTCTTGATTCGGCTTGTGTAGAAAACGTATACATCATGGTACGGTTATATGTTTGTGGTTGCTTTGATTCGATCTGAAATGCTAATATTCGATTTGATGGGGTATGAGATGAGACTTGTGATGAGATTTGGTAATTAGTTGAGATGAGGTTGAGGACAACTTGTTGATATTGGGAGAGTTTATGAGTGTAGGCGGACAAAACGTGAGATATGTTTTTAGGTTTAGGTCTAAACATATTATAAGGATGTGTGATTTATGTAACCGGTTATAAGGATTTGATGGATCGGATCTTGTTACTTGCAAGTGGACTGGGCCTCATCAGTTGAAGTGGACTGGTATTCATGGTCAAATGATATTATGGATCCGGTCAGTTGGGCTGAGTATAAGTATGATATATCAAATACTATTATCTTGAATTCAGTAATATAAATTCTTGATAATATTTGATTAAGCATGGTAATATTTGTGGTATTGATATATTTTCACGGAGGGATACAATATTCACGGCTTGAACGGTAATTTGAAAAATTGATCACGGGGTTTTTGTACGGTATTATTGACGAGAAATTGACGTGACATTTCACGGGTGGACTTCTTTATCTTTGAGACGATGGTTGGTTGGATGCATGTCTCAAGATAACCTGTTGGAGCACATTATGAAATTTGACAATCTGGTTATAACTGATGTAAGGAGTTACGTTGTAGTGCTCACAGTGTGTAACCATCACTTTAAGGAGTTACGTTGTTGTGCTCAGTGTCACACGTAGTTGTGGATTGGTCAAGAATTTAGAACAAACAGTAAGTCACAAAGTTGGGATGTTTACTTCATTTTCAAGTCAGTCGTATCGGGTTTTCTCCATATGTGGTCATTACTATTAGCCGGTGAATTCAAAGGAGGTTCGATTAAAGGTTGGTTTGAGAAAATTATTGAGAGTATTTTTGCGACATATTCTCACGGAATTTTGATCAAGCTATGATGTTAAATATTGCATCAAGAAGGTAATACGGCATGTACGCAACATTATGATGATTCCGATAGCTCGCAACCATCAGGAGGGAGAAGTTGGTATTTCATCTTCCGTGATTGGATTACGAAGGGATTTTTGCTTAAGACTGAAGAAGGAGAAGTAGTGTGGTGTACATCGGGGCTTTTTTACCAACTTGGATGCAATACTAAGTGAGTTATGTTGTTATGATGTTCCCAGAACGACAACCATTGTGCTTCAAGAATTTACTTTCTCCGCTGCGTGTCTGAAGATTAAAGACATGTTGGAAGAGTGTTGTCGGTTCAGGAGGGAGCAAAGAAAGAAAAAAGGCTCACTAGTTAGGAGGGAGTAATAACCTAACTAGACCGTTACAGTTGAAGTTCAGAGCTACAAGAATTTGTGCCGTCAGTGCCAAAGATCAAATGCCGAGGTCATCAGAAGGGAGAACTTCAAGTTTGCCTCAGTATCTAGACTACAGAGACTCTGCGCTTCAAGAAAGTCAACATTGTTCATTACTATTGTAATTTACTTTGTTTTGTATTTATAGGTCTCATTGTAACCATTCACGTGTGACGCTATCTTGGAGGGAGATTGTTAGCCTCGCTTTTTCTAAAGATAACGTCACTTACGTGAATTGGACTAGATGCGTAGTATACTTTGCCCTTAGGGACTAGTATCGTTTATGTGGCAAAGTTAGGGCCTATATATACCCCTCATGACTCTCCATGAGGGGTGAGGTGAATCATTTGGCTAGTTGTATTGTTTTGTTCTTATCAATAAACCTTGTGTTTTCTCCTCCCTCTCTCTAGTTTCTCTCTCTAAAAGGATGAAGATCTTCATCTTCTTCCACCAACCCCGACCTCCAAACCACATAAATCTTTATAGTAATCGGTCCTGACAGATACAAAACACAAGATCACTATTACTAAAACAAACTTAAAGATTTTTATAAGTTTTAAATTTTTTCATGAAATTACAATTGTGCCTTAGCATCTTCATTACTTCCATTTGAATTATATATGTGGTTTGAAAAGAAAAAAAAGTGAGTAAAAGGAATTTTGAAGAACTGAAGTCACATTAAATCGATTCGGATCCTGGTTCATACATTGACAATTTGACATGTCTGATCCAGGTTCATACATTAAATCATTACTGTCATAAAATAGCATTTTTACTTTTTTTGGTGTACCATTTTAGTACTTACATTTTTTTACTGTTATAGTTATTATTGTACTTTTAGATCTTTAAATTAGTAACTGTTTTCCTTATTTTTCAACCCGTGATCAATATAACCGGTAAAGTTGTTTAACGTTTCATAAGTTATCGTCAAATTGAAAATTAGAAAATCCATAGATTCTTCATTTTCCTTTGCGTTTTAATAGTAAGGAGGATAATAAAAGTGAGACGGAAGAATCACATATACTTCTTTAGTTGTTTTTAATAAAACACTTGGCGACACGAAGCTATGTACTTCTATAGTCCCACATTTATTATACTCATTACTATTTTATTATCTTTAAAAATTGTCTTTTTTCATTAGAAAGTCAGTTACAAATAACCAATTTCATTATTTTATTCTTAATTAATTATTTTAACTTTTTTTCTTCCTAAAACGATAAGAAGAGAAATTGATTCAGTTCTAAAAGGCTTTCTATGGCTTCAAGGTGAGTTTAAAAGCGGCAAAGCTAGAGTTGCTTGGAAGCTTGTTTGCAGACCAAAAGGTCAAGGATGTCTATGCTTGAAGCCATTGCATGTTTGAAATGAGACTCTATAATCCAATCATATTTGGAATATTGCAGCTAAGAAAGATACTATGTGAGTGAAATGGGTTTGAATTGTATATAGTCAAGCTAATTGGGATGGAAAAAGTTGTTGAGTCTTAGGGAAAGTTGAGGCTTCATATTATGCACATTATTGGGAATGGAAAACTTATCTCTGAATGGTATCATAAATGGAACACTTATCATGGACCTCTTTGCAATTTTATTACTAGGAGAGAAATTTATAAGGATAGACTAAAGGAGGAGGAAAATGTTGAGGATATATTTCAAGATGGTGTTTGGCTCTGGCTAAGAGTTAGATAACCAAGTATCATATCCTTAACACTAATAAATATTCCAGTCATAAGTAATCAGATATGGTGGTTTGGATTTCTAACAGTGGAGTAGAAAAACGTTACAAGACTCATAATATTTGGAATGATTTTGTACAACAAGAAAGTATTGTTCCCTGGAGTAAGGGTTCTTGGTTCAATCAGTGTAGTCCAAAACATGCCTTATGAAGTGGAACCATAATGATTATATGAATTTTCCAATATTCACTAAGTATTCTGATTCTCATGAGCATCTTTTCTTCCAATGTGAATTCACTAATAATGTATGGATGTTTATGAATAACAAATGCAACTTTGAAAGTACGTCAATGAATGGGATAGTACGTATTATAAGTGAGCTTAGTCAAATACCAAACATAAATTGTATCAACAACATTTTGAAAAAGGGACAAGATATTCCCACCCTCCCTAGTTCTTATATTCCCAACCCCTTACTTTTTTGCATTTTTTTTATTTTTATAATTTTGGTTATATCAAAAAACTATAAACCTGAAAATGCGGAACACGAAATATAAAGTTTAATAAGTCAAACGCTTAAGACTATCAGAAATACAGAACAGAAACTGACAGAAAACTGTGTTGTACTGAAACAAATGGGGGACAAATTAAAGGGAATAAAAAGTACAAACCCTCCCTAGTAGGGAAGGTGGGAATATAATAAAAGTGTACACTCCCAATATTGATTGGGACACTCAAAATATGAGTGTTTGGACTTTTATACCCTTAATAATATGAGGGTTATGTTTATCCTGTAAGGGTATAAATGTCCAAACACTTATATTTTGAGTGTTTCAATCAATATTGGGAGTGTACAAATCACCTCCCATAATAAAATAGTAATGAGTATAATAAAATGACTACTGTTGTTGCTAAAGTGTCCAGTTCATGGAATATAAAGACGAGCTTCAATGATTGAACAAATGGAATTTGAGTTAAAAAGGAATCGTGTAAGTGTATTGGAAGTTCTGTTCATCATGTCATGAGAGGTGATCTTCTATGCTAACCGGATTGGTTAGAACTTTAAATGATCTTAAACATTGTATGAGGCCTTCATGTGCTATGCAAATATATGCTTATTGGTGTGAGAAAATGTGTCTATCTACACAATAAGTAGGATGTTTGTCTACACATGAAGGAAATGTAGTCCATGTCAGAGTTATCAATAGAGTTCAAAGGTGATTATGGAAGAGTTCAAAGCATTGGTGATGCCGGTTTACTTATAGGCTAGTTATCACTGTAAAAGGAGCTACAATTGTAATTAGTCTATAATGTGAATTGGAAATCTTGCCAGTGTTTGGTTGAACTAGCTCTAAGTGATCCTACTCAATGATGATGCCTAAATGAGCAAAACCTTGTTATCATATGTGAGGTTACAGGTGCACATTGGTGATTAAGGTTACTGTACATTGGGAAATGTAGTCATAATGTAGTATATCCTTAGATGCTCTTGGTGAATTAAGGTGAAAATAGTCTTGGTGGAATACAGATGATTAAGAATAAGAATTAAATGTATTTGGTTGTATGTTTTTATTCTTTATTTTTAAGTTGTTGCATTGAGGAGTATTTGGAATATGTTCATCACCTGGATAAGATGCAAGTGCGGATGAGCACGGTACCGGTCCCGTACCGAATTAGTGGTACCGATTTTTTTCCGAGCATAAATTAGTGGTACCGGTACCGTACCGAACGGGATTCGGATACCGGTACCGGTATCAGTACGGGTACGGTATCGAGAAATTGGGTTTTCGCCTTTTCTTTGGGGAATTTCTCGATTTGGTACTGGTCCCGTACCGAATTAGTGGTCCCGATTATTTTTCACCTTTGTTGGAATCACTCCTAACTTGTATTTCAAGTGTTAGTCATTTATATGTAATAGGTTGCTTAAACTAGGCTTTTATGTTAGTGTTTAAGGCTAGGCTCATGTAGAAAGCCTATGAGCCTATGCCAAAGCCCAATAAGCAAGGAAGGGACTAGATATGTTGCCCTAGCTCCCTTCCCCTATAAAAATACATGTAAACCTTCACTTGAAGGTTGGTTGTTCATCTTAATACATTTCCTACGCCTATACTTTTATCATTCATACGTGTGTGTATTTTGTGTGTTCAACCGATCACCTTTATCTCTCTTTATTATATATTGATTCTTGTGTTAAGTTATGGTGACCTAACAGTTGTATCAATCGCCATCTAGTTGGGTGAAACAATTTGTTTTTGAAGTTTTGGTACTATACGCGTGGGTTTAACGTATTACACCTTTCATACGCTTAAAGCTTTGATGTTTACACTTGTAAACTCAAGATTCTTGTGGTTTAAGGTTTATTTAGTGTTAAAGTTTCAGTTTTTAGCAAAAAGTCTCAAACTTTACGTGTGTAGATTAGTTTTTACGCTTGGTTTGCTTCGTGTTTCATTTGTTACGCGTAAGGGTGAAAGTGACTTTGGATCATAAAGTTTCAAACTTTATTGTTGTTTTGGCGATTTTGAAGCTGTTTCATCATTAAAATCAGGTTTACAAAACATTTTTGGGCATAAAAATCAGTTTTGGTGAGTTTTGTACTTCCTACGTCTAGCTAAACCCTAGTTTTACGCGTAAGCATCTACGCCTAAGTCATTCTACGCCTAACAGTTTCCTACACCTAAGGTTCTCTTCATTTGATCTTCGAAGCTGTTGGTTTACTCAGTGTTTTCTTGCTTGGATAAGCCTGAAAATACTTCGACTTGTGGATATCTTTTACACTTGGATAAGTGTAAAGGATTTTTTGGGTAAAACCCTAGTTTTACGCCTAAACTCTAAAGTTTACGAGTAAACACTCTACGCCTAAGTCTAACTTACGTGTAAGGTTCTTACTTATAAACATTAAGTTTACGCATAAGCTTAAGTTTAACCTAAGGTTTAAGCGTAAGAAGTATTTACGCCTAAGCTTCTGTCTACGCGTAAGAAGGGAATTATGCGTAAGAGTCCTAATCTACCCCTAAGCTGGTTTCTACGCCTAAGTATACTTCATCAACAAAATCAAGTTTCATTCGACTACAAAGATCGATCATCAACACAAGTGTCAAGATGTCTCAACCACCATACTCTAACTACTTTCAACATGAGTATCCTCAACAACAACAACAACATCAACAACAATTTCAACCACCATCTCAAATGTACTTTCCTCAAGGAGCAAACCCTCTTCCACCACAGATGCCTCAATCAAACCCTCGTCAACAAGTTCAACATTGTAACTACTACCAATATCAGTTTCCCGCTAAGTATGCTATGAATGTCACAACGCAAAAGGAACCTTCTTGGTTTGCAAAGATGTGTGAAGCTTTAAGCAGCCAACAATCCATTCATGAAGCTGGATCCCTTGATAGACCTCCAATGCTCACTCCCGGAAACTACGATCAATGGGTGATAAAGTTTTTTAGGTTTTGTGATCTCAAGAAACCACATGGTAAGTTTTTGAAGAAGGTCATACTTGAAGGTCCTTTTTAGATGCCTACTATCACTATACCCGGAGATCCGAATGCTACTCCACCAAGAGATGATGTTACCAACGTTGTCAGCATAGATCAACTCACTACTGAACAACTTCTTTGTTGAAACAAACAAAGACCTTGATAGATCTTGAGCTCGTGGATCGTTATGTATGCCTATGTAATCACAAGTACAATAAAAGACAATCTCTACTACTAATGTTTATCAGCGGAATATAAACACAAGTAACAAATAACTAAGAACTTCTTGATCCTCTATGGATCTTTATATTAACTAAAACTGAATTTTCCAATCGGTACATAACTCTTTCTAATGTGTTCCTTTTATAGACAAGGAACCCTAAACAATATCGCTAAACCGTTTCCCAAGAAACGTATAATCATAAAACTAAATAAGATATACACAATCACTTCCTAATAAAGCTCATGTATATCCACACTAAATAAACTAAACACGGAATAAACACTTCCGCAGAAACAAACTAATAACTATTATACTTCAGTAGATTATGTCTTCGGCAGAATCCACTTCACTTCAGTAGAAACACTTCGGCATTAATATCAGCATAATCCAAACTTCACATAATTCCCAACAATCCTCCCCTAAACTGGAATTTGACTTGTTAAGTTCCAGTTTCTTGATAGATCTTACAGCACCAGAGGATTGAGCACAAACAACAGCAACAAAGAATCCAAAGAACATCTCTATGATGAAGAAACTGTGAAACTCCATATCTTTGCAGCAACAAATGACAAGAGGTACATCAAAACAGATTAGTTTCATACTATTCTCATCACATCCAGGTGTGTTAACTCCTGTGAGAGGTGAATCATTGAAAATAAATGGATTTGATGTCTCTTTACCAATAGCCATCACTACTGGAGTAGCCATATGTTTAAGTTCGTAAACTATGGTACACTGATAACCATCTGATTTATTAGCAAACCAACAACCATATAAACGGATTTGAAATGTCTTTACCTGTAGCCGTTTGCTCAGGACTAGTCAATTCTTAGAATTGGTGAATTGAGAACCAAATATGGAATGCCACTGCCTTTACCACAAGCCATATACATGTGGGCTAGCCAATTCTTGGATTCCAAATAGGAATAAACCATGGTGAATTGAAAACCATACAACACTCAGCAATAAAGCATAGGTGGTTGCATACCCTATGATTTTTAGCAAATCATTACAGCTATCAACAGATTTGATGTGTCTTTACCAAAGCTGTACCCTTTAGACTAGCTAACTCTTGGACATACACAAAGTATATCAGGTGAGTCAATAACCAAGAAAAATATACAACAAACCTGCAAGAAAAGTTATATAAAACCAAAAACACAATTTTTTTTTTTTTTAACTAAGAAATAAACAAAACAAATATTACAAACTAACCATAGAATTACAAACAAGATGAACCTTGATGTGACATAAGCTGATTTTTAATCAAACCAACACATTGAGTAGCATGAAGTTCATCATTGCCAACTGGATTAGGAGACACTTCCAACTTGTGTCTCAGCAACCTTTCCATAAAAGTAACAGATAAAGGATAAAGCTTATCTGAGAGCATACACAAAATCATCCCACATGTGGTCTGAACCACATGAACACAAGGCAAAGGATAAAACCTCCAACTCTCAATCTCCCACTTATGAGAATTCTTCCAAATAGAATACCCTTTACCATTTGGAGAATGAGAATCAAACATAACCTGAAGATCACCCAACAGATATAAACCAGAACCAGTTGCTGAATGAAACTTATAATACTGAATGACATGATCATACAACATTTTCAAATCATGTCTATTCACTAAATGAAGAATGTCCTTCAAGAAGTTGAACTCAAGAATAGTATTATCCAGCCTGTAAACACTATTAAGCTTCCCTGCTTTCCAATCAACCAATACCACATGAGTTCCTTCAGGAAAAACTTCAACAGATCCAGCTTCAATAAAGGTAGATTCATCAGCCTTGAGATCTAAATCATTATTCCTTGAAGAATGTTTCTTAGCCAATCTGTCAGAACTTCTTGTAACCAAGCTCTGCTGCTCCATATTAACAATGTTATCAGTATCAAGCTGTAGATCAGTGTCCTGACTCATAGAATCACACAACTCCACACTAGACAACATATCAGAAGAAACCAAAGAAGATTCAGCAGAAACAATCATATCAGAACAAGGAGTAGCATTAGAAGTTGTGTCAGAAGGAACAACTGGAGATACCACCGAAGGCAAAACAGTATCAAAATTATCCACAATTTCAACTGTTTTCTGTCTCTTGGCTTTAGGAGCATCAGTCATTGAACCAAAATTTTCCAATTGAGAAGAAGAAGTAGAACCAGAAGAAGAAAACTTCATAACCAGACTATATTGTCTAATCAATGCATCATCAGACAAAGTATTGATTTGTTTCATTGACATACCAGAATTATACATAGCAGAATTCTTCACAACTCTCCGCATATAATTCCTCTTCTGAGCAACAGTCATAGGTTTTTCTCTTTTGGCTTTATTTCTTTGATCAATAAGAGCTCTTCTCTTTGCAGTAGATTCTTGCTTCCTTTGATTACCAAGTGCCACCATTTTATCCACAAAATTATCATCATCAAAAGATTCTCCTAAGATAAGTTTTGCAAGATGTGGATCAGATGCACCTTGAGAAATATAACCATCCCATTGATCATCAGTGATCGTAGGAAGTAATGCATCAAGCTCTAATTTCCTTTCAGGAGACAAATCAGAAGCATACTGATCTTGAAGAAATTTAGCCACAATACGACTCTTCTGCATATTCTCATAATCAGCAAACAATCTAGCCTGTGCTTGATTTTGTTCTTCAGTCACTATTCCTGAATTCAACATATCATCAATCACAGGGTCTTGTACTTTCTCAGAAGATGTCTCAGTAGAATCAATTTCAGCAGAACCAATGTGAGCTTCAGAAGAAACAACCAAACCCACATCAGAGGAAATAGGTTGAGACAATTCCTCAACAGGTGTAGAGAAAACTTCAGATGAAGCATTCAACTTATACATTCTCCCAGCAATAAAAAACTCTTCATCATCTACTGAAGGCGAAACATTTGAATGTTCTGGTATAGATGAAGTTTGACCATGATCAGTAGCAACCTCCTCAACTAGATCATCAGCAGATGCATCAACCATATGTGGCTCCTTTGAAGTGTCAGTAGATACCTTATCCAAATATTGTCTTCTTCTTTTGCTAGTATATAGAATAGGCTCCTTGCGCCTTGAAGATTTAGCAACAGGAGAAGAAACATCAGATGTAAGTGCTACATCAGCCAATATGCCAAGGGATGCATGAATATTCTCTTCGTCCTCCTCCTCAGAAGAATCCAAACTTCTCTTTTTACCTTTCTGTCTTAGTAATTCCTCCAAGTTCGCAACTTTAGTCTCCAATTCCACAATCTTATTACCAAGAATAGACTTGGTTTCTGCAAGTTCTTTCTTAAGACCAGTCACCTCACCTGTAAGCTTGTGCATCAGAGCATATAATGAGATAAGTGTAATAGGATTCTCATCTGCATCAGTTGGAATTGGAACTTCATTCGACTGTTCAGGAGTAACATTAATATGATCAACATTAGAACAACCTTCACCAAATGGAATCCTAACAGGACTAGGTGTAGGCAATCTATCAATATCAACCTGATCTTCATCAATATTAACCTGAACCTCATCAATATTATCCTGATCTTCATCAATAGAAACTTGTATAGATGCTTGATTAGGACATGATCTAGGTGAAGGTATAGATGTCGCAGCAACAACAGAAGGACCCTCATCACCATTTACTGAAAGATTTCCTTCAGTAGGATTGGAAGAAGGTAAAACAACATTAACCTCCTCAGTAGATTCATTCTCCTAAGGCAACATAGCATCTAACAAAGGAAAATGTGTTCCCTCAAATTTAGTCCTCATTGTAGCAAATAACTTAGGAGTCAAAACACTTACGGGATGAAAAGCTTGGGTTTGTGTAGAAACATTCAATATCATCTGTAAGAACCTAGGGTACATCAAAAACTTACCCTTTTTCCTAGTTATATTTTCTACCATATTATCAAAGATAAACTTAGAGAAATTATAAGTCAAACCCTTAGATAAACAAACAATACCACATCCCATTTGTGTTGAAAACTGATCCCATCCTCCAGACTTATTGCTCATACACTGTAGCAACGTATGAACCAAGAACCTCCACATAGGACAAAGCTTATTTTTCAACCACATATCTGTCCTCGTACTTTGATATCCAATTGCTCTAAGCCCTTCAAGTACCATCGTAGAATCAGAATGATAAACTCCATTCTCATCATCCAAGCGAAGTTGTCTTCTGATCAGTTCCTCTGTCACCACATACTCTTGTCCATCAACACTTGCAACTATCTCAGTATCACCTCTCTTTTCTGCCGACGCCCAGAATTGAGTAACCAAGGATTCATATATAGCATTAGGAGAATGTGATAATGCATACTGAATCTTTGATCTTTGTAAGAATGAAATCATCGGCCTATACAGCTCATCTCCTCGAGCAGTTCCAAGAAAAGCAATCTTATTATGATCATGTTTAAATTGAAATGCCATGAAAGATTTTGAAGATTAGGGTTACGATTTTGCACAAAAGGAAGTGTTTTAAATAAGAGTAATAATAGAATCACTTAATGTGGAGCGAAAATATGCCGGTAGAGAATAAATAGAAATTTCCCAATTTTGGTCAAAGTTGACCAAAGATGACGTGGATTTCTACTTTTACTCGGATTCACTTATAACTTCGGTAGAAACGGAAACCATTCTGCTGAAGTAGGACGATCAGCAGAAACAGAATACTTCTTCAAGAAGTTTCAGTAAATATCTTTTTACTGTTTCACCCACACACATTAATTCTCTTACCACTTGAACCCGTCTATAAAACAATCCCAATGCACACTGACTTCTTCATCAAAAATCCCCAAATATTATTTCAAACCCTAATTTCATCAAAAACCCAAAATTAGCCATCATTCATCATGAGTACCAAACCTGAGATCATAGATCTCACAACAACATCCTCATCATCATCTAGTGAAGATACCAATCCATGGTTTCACTATTTTCCAAAACCATATCCACTACCAAAGAAGTCACCCTTTCTCTCCTCATCAGAAGATAAAAGTGTTGAGACACCAAGTGTATCTGCTGAAGATTCTGATGACTCCTATAAGGAGGGAACATCTTACTCCCAACCCCCAGCACCTCAGCCTTAATGTAGGCCTCGAGCTAGGAATCCACCACTTCCTATGGGTAGAAAGGTGGTTCTTGGTCTTTCTGCATCAGGTTTTGGTGCATCATCACATATCGTATCGAGGAACGGAAAAAGGAAAATGATGTAAGTTGTTGTATGATGGAAAGAGTAGATGATGCACAAATGAAAATCTTTCCTTCTCATCTCTCTACCACAATCAGCTTCAGCTTCTTCGTTTTCATCAATCCATCCTCTCCATTTTGATCCTTAGCATCTGTTAGGGTTGGTTATGCTCATCACAAAGGCATAGCCAGCATTTAGTGCCAAAAGATGTGAGCAGTCATACTCATCGTGCTCATCTTCACTGCAATTTAGATGTTGGAATGGATGATATGTAATAGATTAGGACTATTAGATCATGTAGATGCTTTTGATGTTGCCAGTACTCTGTAATCTGTAAGCTGTAAACTGTTTCTTGAATGAATGAATGATCTATTTGCTTCTGTACTTCTTTAGAGTGAATCATATAATTTCAGTACTTCAACTTCAGAGGAAACAAATAACACACTTCAGCACAATGAATTCAGTAGAAACAAGCTTAAGCTTTCTTGACCATATCTCAACTGATCAGGGACAACCATTCTGCAAAACAAACACAGAAACATACACAAACCAACAAAGAAACACACTAAAATTACATTAGCAGGTTAGAGTTAGTTAAAATCAACCAAATATACAAAATTACATAGCAAAATGCAAAGTTATACACAAATCCTCCCCTGAGGCATATGCCTCCCCTGAGGCCTATGCCTCCCCTTAAACTTTGCAGTTAAGGGTTCAGCATGCCAATATGGACCACAAGGTGTTGAAACCTTGGTCCTTCAAAAGCCTTTGTTAACAAATCTGCCACATTATCATCAGTATGAATTTTGACCACATTTATCAAATTTTTATCATATGCATCTCTTATAAAGTGGTGCCTGATTTCAATATGTTTTGTTCGACTGTGAAAAACTGGATTTTTAACAATGCAAATGGTACTTTGATTATCAATAAAAATTGTTGTGTTCATGAAATTATACCCATAATCCAACAACTGATTTTGAATCCAAAGAACCTGTCCACAGCAATTTGCAGCAGCAACATACTCTGCTTCAGTAGATGAGGTAGCCACAATAGTTTGTGTAGGATCGTTATTTTATTGTGTTAGATGATTCGGGTGGTCTTGGATGATCAAAATACATGTTTGCCATAGTTAGAGAGTTAGTAGAGAGAGACAGGGTGTTCTTGCTAGAGGTTTACACAAAAGTTGAATATTAGATTGAAAGCACCACCCCTTCCATGGATGGAAGGGGTATTTATAGTTACATGAAATACGACCTCCTATCGGCCTGTGGATCAGGGATACAGTGGGTAAAGACCCGTCCTTCCTCCACGGTGTTACACTACGCTAAACTAAACTAATAACTAACTAATAAACTGATAAATAACGTAAACAACGACAAATCTACGAGCTAACATATGCTAGACCATTATTGGGGTGACCGACTCTTTAACATGGAATTTTCAATTCCTAACAATCTCCCCCTAAGGGAGGTCACCCCATGAAATACATTTTGCTTCCTAGCATTCTATCTTTGACTTTGTTCTTGAGCTCGTAGACTTCAATTCTTCAATTCTGCAATCTTTGTGCTTAAGCAGTGATTCTTCCAAGTCCGCATAGATTAGTACTTTAAGTGGAGGCCTTTGAACTGATCCACATCTTTGATGATCTTCGAGCTTTCATTGAGATCATCAGCCACAGTAAATCTTTGGATCACCCTTTATTGTGTTGCCATCATGTGAAGTTGTGACTTTCGGACCGACATGCTCACACTTTTGAATCATGACATCTTTCATCAGAGTAGCGGAAGCTTTACTGACTCATGATATTTGCAGCAGCGTAGCAGAAGCATAGTATAGAAATATCAGAGCCAGGTTCTGTAGATATGCACCAGTCATGATTTCTTCAATTAAGTGTGGATGCTGTGAGCATGCGGCTTTGGATTGACTCCTCAATTTTGATCAGCTGCAACCGTCCAAGTGTACCTGCAAACAACAGTTAGCAATAAAACACACGAAAGTGTCTTTGACCACTTTCGTCGAATTGAGGTACACGGCCCACGGTTCCCCGTTGATCAGTACAAGTACTGCCTGTGATAAGGTATAATTCCAAAGAATCTCCTTGACAGGGTTTCGCAGCTGTTCTAGCTGTTCTCAAACCGGAACGTCTCAAAGAAGACAACACGGATTGAGTGAACCAGCGAATTGGGATTCACTGATTGATGAAAAATGATTTGAAAAACAATCGCGTATTGCTTGAAGAAAGAGTTTTGCAATACGACGAAGGTTTTATGAGAAAGATCAATTTTCAAACAAAATACTTTTTGTATTAGAGAATGAGTACACATTCGACGTGCTAGCGAAAAGAAGAGATTCGCACATCGAACGGTTTTTCTAAAAGTATTTTTCAATCAGAGATACTTTTTGAATTTGAAAACATAAGTACACATTCGACGTGCTAGATAAAAGAAGGTTTGCACATCGAATGGTTTTTCCAAAAGCATTCGTCAATTCCATTCCTGGACCAAGGTTGATTCAAGATTGAATCGCCCCATTGTTTCTATCCAGTTGTCACAAGCTTGATCTTACGAGAAGATCTCACATGTCACCCACCAAGAGCTTGTTTGATGTAGGCTCTAGAGGGATTTCCATCTTCGTTGTGAAATTTACATATCACTCGGATGTTCTGGCAATACCACAAGGATAATGCGTAGGACTCTTAATACATACTTACTTTCCACATTGTGTGAAAAAGCAAGTCTTCAAGAATTTAGTGTCCTAACGAGATATTGTGGATGATCTCTTGGCTCTAGACTCAATAGTGCATTTTTGGTTCCTGTGCCGGAGACTAGGGAGAGGGTCTCCTTCTTCAATATCAACAATCTCTAAGAGAAAGTCGATAGATAATGTCGGTTCCCCGTGAGAATGAAACAAGCCCTTTTAAGAGGAACTTTAGTAGTTTGGGAAGTTTTAGTGCAGTGTGTCACTGGGTCCATGACGTCTTGTCTTCAATACCAGTGTTACCTTGGTAACAACCAGTAGCATATGTATTGAACCCGGTTACTGCCCTAAGGTTGAATTGATAGAGGGCTATTTCTTTTCACCCTTTTATCATTCATTTCTTTTTCATTCTTCAACCCCTTCAGTGCTTACCGAGACTTCATAACTAGAACCTTGTTGGGTTTATTCCAGTACTAGCTCTGTCTCAGTCCGCACTCTTCCCGTATCTCACTTTTCTCATTTTTTCAATATACCTAAGGACTCTACACTATCTAGTGGATTGTCCCTGGGTAGATCCCTCCGGTTCTGGCGGATCGTGGGAACTAATACCTAACCTAACCATCCTTATAACACCATGCATAAAGTAAATTGGTCGGTCTTTTGGTACGGTTCATTCTTCCTTAAAACCAATTGAAAAATCATTTGGAAAAACAATCAAGGTACTTGTGATACGAGATCAAAGCATTTTGTACCCTAATAGTTTTGATCATTTAGAAAACCTCCCCCTCAACATGTGCGTGTGATTTAGAAATTGTTTGGCACATGGAGGCAAGAGGACTTTGAAATATTTTCTTTGATCACAATTTTCATACGAAAAAGCCATTTGATTTTCTTGGTAAAATTCTCCCCCTCAATATGTGCATAGGATTTTTTAAATCATTTTTATCACATAGAGGCAAGAGTTCTTTTGAAGCACATCCACAATCACAAAATCCATTAAGAAACCATTTGAAAACACAATCAAGGTACTTTATAATCTCTTTTAAAAAAAAACTTTTGTACCTCGATGGTTTTGCTCCCCCTCAATATGTGCTTCGAGGTTCGAAAGCGTTTAGCACATATGAGAGAGCAGCCTGCACAATTGAATCAAAACGATCATCATTTATCAAATTTCATTATTAAATCACAAATTCTCCCCCGATCAAAAATATCAAACCCTTTGAGATTTTGGATCCCAAGTGATTTAATAAGGTTTAGAAAACATGGGAGAAAATGTGGCCTTGTTTAAATACTCATCTGGTTTTTGGATAAATCCTCCTCCTCAACATGTGCATTATGTATATTGAAATCGTTTGGCACATGGAGACAGGAGTGCCTTTAAAGGACTAAAACCAATTCCATTTAAAACAGATTTGAGATTTAAAACATGATCTCTACCCCGATCAGAAATATCAAACCATTTGAGATTTGTGATCCCAACTGATTTAAATCATTTAGAAAAATTTGGGGAAAGACGTGGCAAGATTCAATTTTGAAAGATGACAGATAAGGACCATTTTAAGACATTAAAGATTGTTAGTGTCAGGTATGATAGTTTTTAAGAGATCTTTTAGTAAAATAAAACAATTTCACAATCAAACAAGAACAGAAAAAATTTCATTTTGAAAGACCTTGATTCTAAAGAAAAAATCATACCATGACATAACATTAAATCTTTAGATCACCACATTTTAACGTACATACGGACTTTTATGAAGAAATATCGTTTGAAAATAATTTATTTAAAATCACTCTCCCCCTCAATTGATGACCGTAGTCGATGATTGAGTGACTCAAGTTTTGATAAAATGACGTCCGGTGATTTACAAAATTAAGTCCAATTAATTTTCAAAACAATATTTTCCATTTTCAAAACAATTTAATTAAATTATTCAAAATTGTTTAAAAATGGTATCCTGCACAAAGATTCGTTAGGTGGTTGAGAAGCTTTTGTTGTTGCTGTAGGGCTTTGAAGAAAAACCGTCTGCATATGCAGTGAGACTTCTTCTTATGTTGCATTTTGAATGCCAACTGAGGTCCAATTAAGCTCCGTTTCTTCAATCACTTAGAAGAAAACCATCTGCTGATGCAGTGAGACCTCTTTCGTTGCATTTATGCCAACTCTCCATAGAAGTCCAATTAAGCTCCGTTTCTTCATTTTTCAACCCAAGAAATAGTTACCCTTTCCTTTCGGCATCCAATCATCATCATTAGTGGGATCCGGATCGGGAACATTCTTATATCCATGATATCTGCATACGTTAGTGAACACACATACAGACATATGGTGGTCGACATCACCCATAACAGCAATCGACTAATTAAAGTCAATTCAACATAACAATCAGATCATATATAGCATGGGAATAATGTGTTCATCAAACTTTAATCATCTAAACCTAACAATCATATCCTAGAAACCTAGTCCTTCAACATAGGCAATTATATTTTTTCATTTTAACACGTAGGATAATTAAGACAGTCCGTTAGATGATATAAATTTGAAAAATATTCTTCCCCTCAATCAATGACTCTTTTTCTTGAAAAGTTTTAAAATTGCTGAAGTCATCGATTGAGTTTTTGCGAATTAATACGAAAAACTCTGATCCTGATTGATTTTTTCAAGCAACTCATTTTACCACCATTTTGAAATACAACAAATATTTTTCTGAAGAATTTTAGACGGAAAAACATTTGTGTAGGAACAGCAGTCCTTCGACATACTTTCCTCAATATATTTTAGGATAAGTGCACGAAATATTTGAAAATTGGTTTAGCGCAGCACTTTCCTTTCAAAAAAGAACGGGTTGCTATCTGAAATAATAGCAAACCATGATTTAAGCGCGGGTCACAGTCTGAAGTAACTGCAAGCCATAGTTTTAAGCGCGGGTTACAGTCTGAAGTAATTGTAAGCCATTATTTGAAGCCCGGGTTACAGTCTGAAATAACTGTAAGCCATTTTTTAGAGACATGTTTTGGAAAAAGAATATTTACACCTCCTGCTCGAACTTCATCTAAAGTCCCGTGCCATTATTGAATGACATTTCTAAGACCGCAGATGTTATCGATACCAGAAGACATGTCTTTTAGAAAACATATTTTTGGTATTTTTGAAATTTTCTGATTTTTATGGATTTTTGAAGGTTTTATATTTTTCTATTTTCTTTTTGAGGTTTTCTATTTTTGTATTTGGTTTTGCTGGTTTTATATTTTTGTATTTTGCTTTTCTGAAAAATATATACAAAGATAGAGAAGATGATATAGTTAAAGAAGATGATGATACGAGTACCGAGATAAGGATATCGAGCAGCACGTCGTAGAAGATAGAAGTCATCAACTCTTAAACATTCACCACCAAAGCTTCCAGGGCTCTTGAATCGAAGAAAGAAATTGAACCAACTGAAAGTGAGACTCTGGCAGCTTCCCCCCAAACCGAAAATCCTTTAGCTGAGCAGATTCGAAGCTCTATTTCAAGCTTGCCTTAGCCAGGTGCACAGAGAAGCACACCATTATCATAAATTCCGCTGCTCCTTTCAAGAATAATCACCGTGATTCTTCGTTCGAGGTTATATCATCAACAAGAACAGCAACGTATCATCCCACGTATAAATAATCTTCTCAAATTTCTTTTTCCCACTGAAATCTGAAGCGATCCATTCCAAAAAGGTGTCAAGAGAACACTTCCCCCACGTAGTTGAATTGATGCAGTCAGTCTCTTAGACTAGAGCTCACGAACCCGAATACACATACCCGAAGACAAAGAAACTTATACCATCGAAGTAGCAGATTAAGTCCAATAGCCAAAGAATAACCCCGATGTATACTTTTCTCTCCCCTGAAGAAAGTGTATGAAGCTCAAGAACCCGAAGTACCCGAATGCCCAAAGAGAGAATAACCGATAACATTGAAGAAGCAGGCCGAATCACTGATTATCTCTGCGGGTGACAATCTCTGCGGATGTCAACACCGGAATAAGTGATTATATCTCTGAATCACAGATAAAGCCCTCAGGTAAAACAGCTGAGCATCCCCAATGTACACAATCTCTATCCCCTGATGATTGTGATAAAATCAAAATCATCACACACTTGTGTACCTCTTTCATCTTCAGAAACTAACTCTTCCATCTCTTCCCCCACGTCATTGGAATAATAACACAAAAGCCTTCATGAGTAAAACCTTGAGTTTCTCTGCGGTCATGACATTTGTTTTACCGGGATATCTTCAATCACTTAGAAGAGTTAAGTTCATCAAGTTTACTCGTCATGAGTCAAACCTTGAGTTTCTCTGCGGTAATAACATTTGTCTTCCCGGGATATCTTCAATCACTTAGAAGAATTAAGTTCATCAAGTTTACTCGCTTTGTGTTTATATGTGAGTCTCCTTTCTCCTTGCTGGTTTTGACACTTCAGAATCAGCAACTCATTGTAAACCCGTATACTAGAAATTTGTTGAGAAGAACACATGTAATCTTGTGAGAATCAACTTGCTGAAGACTCTCTCTGACCATTTTTATCAACCCTTATGTAGACAATTTGAAGTGACGACTGAAGAAGAAAAAACCCGATATACCATACTTGAAACTGAAGTCAACTTCCTCACATTTGTGTCTTAAGCTTGCACCTAATGATGGAAGAACGGTGTCGAGAATTTATGCTTCAAGCAAATCTCTAAGTACTCACTACCCAAACAAAGTATGAGACATTAACACCTCTTGAGATTATCCACACCGTCATATGCGTGTGACACTGAGTAAAACAAAGTAACTCCTAATAGTGATAGTTAACCAGGTCTTCAACCATCCACCTCGACTGCTGGTAACTAGATAAACCAAGTCTTCAACTCAAATTATTAAGCCCGAGCAAGCTATCAAATAAGAACACGCCTTTGTGAAAATCAACTTCAATCTCAAATAAGTGATAAATGATTAACTCCGAAGTAATCAACTTGAGTCTAATGTCCAATACGAGAATTAGTCAATAACAACGTCTCGAGGAGTCACTGCTACAGAATATGAGCAAGTCTAATTGGGGATTGAATCTGACTTATACCACACTCCCAATTAGTGCTCTCCCCTAAACCGACAATCTGTTTGATAAATGCCCAGATTAAGAAGAAGTCTTTAGATCGTTAAATGCAACTCGTCTTTAGTCTTCTAACATGTAGCAGAAAATGTAGAACAGACTGTAGACTCGACCTTCTTCAAGATTGTTCAGTTGGGGAATAGATAGTTAACATCTTCAACTCACACCAAAAAACATCCCACCAAAAAGCATCCCAATTAACTTACATCTTGCAAATCCCCTTAACTAAAATCTCTCCCAATCAAACAAGAACAGAAAGATGTTCATCAAGAAAATCAGCAATAAGGCCGCAACGAACACACAAGATGGTAACACCAAACTACCAATCACATCAAACAAGAACAGAGAGATTGTTCGGAATCATCATGTTGATGTATACGTGTAGCATTAACCGGAAGCACTTTGTCGATAAACTCATCAATCCGAGTGAAGATGTCAACCAACGACTCTTAGAAGAAACTCCATGTAAAGATGATCCGATAAGAAGAAGCTCGGTTCTTACATGAGTTAGGAGCCGTTTGACCATATATTCTCAAATATTAATCAATCATGCAAAAAATTCACACTTCTTCTCCCCCTCAAGAATTGCATACGGAGATGCCATTCTTGATTAAATAAGTGAAAATCATCCGAATGTTCTATTCACACTTCTCTCCCGCAAAATAAGCACGTGATGTCGCCATCTTCATTATAATCGAGCAAGTGGAATGAGAAAACAATCAGTGGTAGCCCGGTTCACTTGAAGACTGAAGCGCATGGAAAAAGTATGAAGCATGTTGATGAGAATGGTCATAATAAGAAGATTTCTCTTCTTCCGAAGATAATGCGCACTGAAGCGTACACATTTCTTTTCTTTAACGAACGAGGCATGAACTGATGTGTTCATACATCATAAGAAGATTTCTCTTCTTCAGAAGATAAAGTGCGCTGACACGTACACTTTTCTTTTCTTTAGGGTACGAGGCCTGAACAGATGTGAACAGACGTCATTATCTCTCTCTTTTCAATCTCTTGGCAAAACAAGTAATTAACCCCATTATCATTCAGTAGGCTCTTTGTCGTGACAGCTGATGGAGAAAACCCAATATGATGAATTTGACCCTGAAGTAAACTAACCCGAACTTGTGACTTAAACTTGCACATGTGTAACAAAGAGCGGTGCCGAGAATTCATGCTCCATTGAATCTCTAAGTACTCTATACTCTTCAACCAACCAACCATCAAGTAATAGACGTACATCACCTCTTGAAAATCCACAATTGAATGTGACACTGAGCACTACAACGTAACTCCTTTAAGTGATAGTTATTTTGAGGTGATAAGAGCCCAGTTCCCCCAAGTGGTAAAAGAAAAGGTAAAAGACACCCAACAATAACTAGATTTCCAAGTCTTTGTTTTTGATAATAAGCTCGAACAAGGATCATGAAGAATCTTCATCCATCCATCTCCGATACCTTCAGATACTAAGTACACTCGCCCGTGATAATTCACTTCAACCTCAAATAAATAATAGTGAATTAACTCCGTTGTCACATCTTCTGGTTAAAAGCTCAAATCTAGCCTCCTTTGACATTTTAAGTGAACTATGATAATGGTTTCATCCCGACCATGGTTAAAAGCACGTAACCCCGTAAAACCTTGTAATAACCAAACTGCCATGACGAATACCCAAACATACACCTCCAATTCATGAAGTACTCACTTATATCCCTTCTTCGAAGCAGAAACCGTGGCACCAGCATCAAAAGATCTAGAATTACACTTTCTCTTCTCCAAGATGGTTCCATCATTACGGGATTTTACAACTCTATGGTTTAAACCGAGAAATAGTTTCTTTCGCGGGATTTTACAAAACCAAGAATAAACCGTAAGATAGATCCGGAAATGCACTTTACTAATACCAGGATGTTTCCATTGTCACGGGATTTTACAAGTCTATGATTTAAACCGAGAAATAGGTTCTTTCGCGGGATTTTACAAAATCAAGACAAAACCGTAAACAATGTCAGCTTGAATGTGTTACGACGACTTTGGTTTCAGAGAATATCTGTTTTAGGGGAACATGCAGCGGTTCATCAATTATCCAAAATCCAACATCATCAACCATCCAATCAACGCTTTGGTAAACACATTAATCACGCATTATGTCGGCTATAGAAGTGACCATATGGAGAAGTAAACCCGATATACCAAACTTGATTATGAAGTAGAATTCCCCAGTTTGTTAACTTAAACTTGTACTAATCCTTGTGAAGAAGAAACAGTGTACCCAATGTACAAAACCTCTTGACATATCCTCAACTAGGTGAGACACCGAAGTGATAGTTACGTTGTGGGTCAAACGAGAAAGAATCACAACCGTAATTAAATAGCCAAGTCTTTATCACCCTTTATAAATGCCCAAACAAGTCATCTTCGCAGAAGGGTAGAAAGAAAGAAGACGAAATAAGTAAACATGCCCGGAAAACCTTACTTCAAATCCAAATAAGAAATACCGTATAAACAACCCCATAGTCAACATTGTTCTAATAACGATTCAAGCCGTGACATAATATACTTCGCGAAAGTGCATACTAAAAATCAAACCCATAACACAACAAATCTCACCATCATACCCAATCTCAACACTTATAACCAGTCAAGTCACATTAATAAATCTCGTCATCCACTCGCAACCCAGATGAATCAGCTTCTGGCCCAATTGACAAATCCAATCATTATTCTCCAACTAATATTAGCAGTGGCCTGGTCCAAATTGATATTGTAGCAATATACCCTAATAGCCGATCCACTCTAAATCTATTACCGTGATTACCATATTTAAGTGCACACTTCATATGTCCAACTAAGGCTCACGACCCATTATATGATAATTCAGTCGTTATGGTATAAGTTTCGCTCAGCAATATCATCACACACGCCAATTTACCACTTGACATAAAAATGATGATTTTCATCAATAACTTGTCCCACCAGAAGTGACAACAAATATATCGTGCAAGCCTATTCCAAAATCAACTCCAATCCATATTTTTTAACAAATTCACCATGAACACCCGATCAGAATTCATTGTGCCCTACTATGTAAAACATTAATCGTAGCACACATTTGTTTAAGGTGATAAGAATGATCACATACAATCCATAATAAAAGTTAGCATACGGTACACAATTCCAACTCTTCATAACTGTTACAACCCATAACAATAAACTCGGCCCATTAATATCCAAAACCAAGTCCACGTAAGGTTCAAAACATACCCAATCTTCAAAAACTAATGAGTTCAGCCCATGAAGGCACTTACTAATCCGCTGGAACCTAATTCTCGGGGGTTATATAATACTCACCCAATTTTTTACAAACCCTAATCCTCTCACACATAACACGCCTCTTCTCCTAACTTTACTCATTCTTAACCCTAAAACTTCACTGTCAAATATTCAGCCACCATCAAAACTCATATCCTTCACAAGTAATTACCGCCCCTCATTCATGATAACTCCTCTCACATTAACGATTCAATCACCACTATCAAACCATAACATTACTCATCTTAACAAAATGATCCGCCATCCTCTTTATTTGAATGTATCATACAGCTCAGCTTCTCAAAAAGATCATACGAAGTGTACACGCACTTATCCTCGCCATAGGGTTGGCTAGAGGCACATCAATTAGGCCACAGGGTTGGCACATGACAAGGTTTGAGTCCGACTTCGAGATCAACACAACATCATGGTAGGTATTTCTTTGATTCTTGTATGAGTCATGAACGAACTTGACGAAAAAGAGATAACATAGTTGTTATACTCTTGTCATTATGTTCGGATAGTAACACTAGTATGGATCTGTGATGATATTCATTCAGTAGCAAAGATCTTTAGAAGATATAAAAACAATTGACACGATCTGAGAACCATTTTTGAGTAGCGTATATTAGTACCAGCGAATGAATGAGAGGGAGATGACAGATTCATGTTGTTTCCTTTTCATATGATGTTCGAACAAAACCAAAAAAACTTGTCTTCATTACTTAGATCTATGATGTATTACTTTCTCGTGTGACAAGACTTTCGAGTCATGATGAACCTAAGATAGACACGAGGATTGAGACTGAGATCATGCTTTAATTTTTCTTTATGGTTTGAGTGTAGCAGTAGGGTGGATTGGGATTTAGGATAGATGTGTTGGTTTGGAATTGGAACGGCAGTGATGTATTTTCATTCTTCCATGTTCTTTCTTCCTTTTTTCTTTTTGTTCCAATATTGGACTGATGAGGGATAAGCACCTGATGTTAACAGCTTTTGATATTAATGGTCTTGTGGTCTTGTCGTGTGGTTGTTTCTTCTTCATCCTTTCTGTCGTAACAAGTCGCTAGGTCTAAGACAATTCGCTACCAATTTTGCAAAGCAAGTCGCTAACTTTCAGTTAAGTCGCTAACTTTCAGTTAAGTCGCTAACTTACAGTTAAGTCGCTAACTTAGAGTCAAGTCGCTAACTTGTTAAATAACAAGTCGCTACAATACTCAAATCGCTATTGACTTTCAAAAAAGTCAACGAATATCCAAGTCGCTACATAGAAACAATGAATCTGGACAAAAGGTAACAAGTCGCTATGAAGAATTTTTGAATATTTCCGACGAGTTTTTCCGACCTGTTCATAGTTACCCAGAAAAACAGTTTTGACCCAGTTTTGACCAAGAAAAAGGTGACCATTTGACCATAAAGATTTAACAGATATGACTTAAAAAAAAACAGTCTAAAGCCTAATAGATGTGACTGAAAAATATGTGGACAAAGTTATGACAAACTGATATTACAAGTTTGAAAAAGCATTAGACTTTTCAGATAAAGGACACCAAACATGTTAACAAACTGTTCACCCACAAGAATAAAGAATAATTCCGGCCAAGAGAAAAATACCAAAACAGCTTAACAGCATGAACCAAAAACCACAACCAACCATGGTACGGACCACACAAATCAAAGATAACACAATAACCATGGCTCTGGTACCAATTGTAGGATCGTTATTTTTATGTGTTTGATGATTCGGGTGGTCTTGGGAGATCAAAATACATGTTAGCCATTAGAGAGAGAAAGTTAGAGAGTTGGGTGGTTTCTTGGTAGAGAGTTACTTCACAAAAGTTGAATATTAGATTGAAAGCACCACCCCTTCCATGGATGGAAGGGGTATTTATAGTTACATGAAATACGACCTCCTATCGGCCTGTGGATCAGGGATACAGTGGGTAAAGACCCGTCCTTCCTCCACGGTGTTACACTACGCTAAACTAAACTAATAACTAACTAATAAACTGATAAATAACGTAAACAACGACAAATCTACGAGCTAACATATGCTAGACCATTATTGGGGTGACCGACTCTTTAACATGGAATTTTCAATTCCTAACAGTTTGTTTCTTGCATTGCCAAGAAATCAATCTCTTTCCAAGGAATTGGCAACCTCCAGTGGTGGACCTCCTATCCAGATTAGCCCCAGCATAGTCACTATCACTATATGCTTCCAACTTAAAAGGAGACTCTTTTGGATACCAAAGACCTAGAAAAGGTTGCCCTTTAAGGTACTTAAAGATCTTCTTAACAGCATTGAGATGAGAAGTCAGTGGAGTAACTTGATGTCGCGAACAAACACTCACAGCAAAAGTAATATCGGGCCTGGAAGCTGTTAAATACATCAAAGACCCAATCATAGACCTGTACAAATGAACATTCACAGGTGGATCAGCTTCATTGTTGGTCTTTGTCTTTGGAGCTTCATAAGGTGTAGTGGCAGTCCTTACACCCTCCATACCAAACTTCTTCAAGATGTCCCTCACATATTTGTCCTGACTGATAAAGATACCATCAGGTTTCTGCTGAACTTGAAGACCCAAAAAGAAAGTCATCTCTCCCATTGCACTCATCTGAAACTCTCCCTTCATAAGCTCCTCAAACTCCCTGCACCAAGCTTCCTTTGTGGATCCAAAAATAATGTCATCCACATACACTTGCACAAGAATTATGTCAGTGGAATTATTCTTTAGGAAAAGAGTCTTATCAATTGCACCTCTTCTGTAACCGTATTTCAGCAGAAATGTAGAGAGCCTAGCATACCAGGCCCTAGGTGCCTGATGTAGTCCATAGAGAGCTTTGACTACCTTATAAACATGATTAGGATGATCTGGATCTTCAAATCCTTTAGGTTGAGTGACATACACCTCCTCTTCAATTTCACCATACAAGAAGGCTCCTTTAACATCCATTTGATAGACCATAAAGCCCATATAGGATGCATAAGCTAAGAAAATCCGTATAGCCTCAACTCTTGCTACTGGTGCAAACACTTCATCATAATCGATTCCCTCCTCTTGTCTATACCCCTGTGCAACTAATCTAGCTTTGTTCTTAATGACAACACCCTGAGCATCTCTCTTATTCTTCAGAATCCATTTAGTCCCAATAGCATACTTACCATCAGGTAGTGGTACCAATATCCAAACCTGCTGATTTTGAAATTGTTGCATCTCATCCTGCATTGCTTCAAGCCAACTTGAGTCTTCAAGAGCCTGAGTAACACTGGTTGGTTCCACTTGTGAGAGAAAACAAGCAAACAGACAATGTTGATAGTCTGTGTGATTGTCTCTCTGCTGATTGGAGACATAAGAGATAAAAGCCACCTGACCATATTTTGAACGCGCCACAGTACCTCTTGTTCTAACAGGTGCATTAGGATCACCAATAATATTAGACTGTGGATGAACATTGTTGATCCTTGTTGTAGTGGTGGTGTTGACATCAATGGAAGAATCAAGATTAGTCACAGTAGGTTCAAAGTCAGTATCATAGGAAGGTGTGTTGAAGATGCTTGCTTTAGGTTGATGATGACCAAGATCTGAAGGTTTTGGAAACCTTGTATAGGGTTCACCAAGATCTGTTGACACTTTAGTAGACATAGGAGTAGAGTCAACATGTCTTTCAGCCGAATTGGAGAGGTGAGGAGAAACAGATTCCCTTTCAGCAGAATTGGAGTTTCTGCCGAGTGCTTCATTTGAATTTTCTGCAACATTCCTCTCAGCATCTAAATTGGCTGCATACTCTTGTTTCTTCAGTCTAGCAAGGTCCTCAGCATAATAGAATTCATCTTCACCCACATCAGTATAATCTTTAGAAGTGTTACCTACAAAATTGTTAGGAGAGAAGGAAGGTACTACAATGGGTTGTTCATCATCATCAGACCCACTTTCAGAATGAGCTTCCAAAGTTTCTGCACTAGTATTTGGAGATGCTTCAGAATCTGCATTTTGATTAGCCATATGTCTAGCATAACCCAAGTAATCAGTCAAGTAATCAAGATCAAATGACCAAACATGACCCTGTCCTTGAACATTAGGCTTGTCTTCAAGATACCTCAGATTCAATGTCTCCTCAATCTTCTTAGCAGATACATTGTAAACCCTGTATGCCTTACTATGAGCAGAATACCCCACAATGTAACCATCATCAGCTTTCTCATCAAATTTGCCCAAAGGATCACTGGTATTCAAAATTGTCACTTGGCAGCCAAACGGTTTAAGGTAATGAATAACAGGAACTTTCCCAAAAAGAAGTTCATATGGTGTTTTAAGATGTGGTCTAGTAATGGACACTCTATTGAGTACATAACAAGCTGTACCAATAGCCTCAGTCCAAAACATGGTAGGAAGTTTAGAGTCTGCTAGCATTGATCTTGCAGCCTCTATTAAGGTTCTATTTTTTCTTTCTGCTACCCCATTTTGTTGAGGGGTTCTTGGAGTGCTATAGTCCCTTTTTATTCCCTTTAACCTGCAGAGTTCTATTAGAATGGCATTTTTGAACTCTGTACCATTATCACACCTAATTCCTTTCACCTTTTTGTTCAACTGATTCTCAATAAGGGTAATGAAGTCTTTCAATACTTCAGATGTTTCATCTTTGGTCCTTAGAAAGAATACCCAACAAAATTTGCTAAATCCATCAGTGATCACCAGACAAAAATATTTATGATCAATGCTTCTCACTTTAGTTGGACCAAACAGATCCATATGAAGCAGCTGGAGAGGTTCAGAAATAATGGTTACTGCTGTAACAGGAACACCTTTGTATGAGGCTCTGTGCTGCTTTCCTTTGTTGCATGCAACACAGTTATGATCATTGGTGAATACTTTGGCAGGAAGACCTTGAACGAGGCCCAGCTTAGAAAGCTGGTTGATGGTCTTGAAATTGACATGGGCCATCCTTCTGTGCCATTTGGTGGACTCATCCACAGATGCTTTAGCCACCAAACATGTTAAGTCACCTGCTGGTTGAACATTAGTTAAGTTGAATGTATAAAGATTATGACTTCGAGGAACCTTCAGTAGAATTGAAGCATCTTCTGGGAGTTTGAAGTCTTTAGACAGCACAAGACATTCATCCTCTGTGAAGAGTACTTTGTTCTTAGTGTCACAGATTTGTGAGACTGAAAACAAATTGAAGTGTTGAAGTTCCTTGACATAATAAACATTCTCAAAGTCCAGCTGAGGTGTTTTGATGGTCCCTTTTCCAGTAATTCGTCCATCACTTCCTCCAAAGGTTACATTGCCTCCTCCTTCAATGGGTACAAAGTTATGCATCATGTCCCTGTTTCCTGACATACTTCTAGAACAACCACTGTCAACAATTCCAACATCTTTATGCTTAAGGGGATGATCCTACAACAACAAAAAAAAAAAAAAATATACAGAGAATTAGTACACTATGGAGGCTCAAGTCATTGCTGACTTGAACCTGCCTTGTGGATCATATGAGTTGTGCCATGTAGAAGTATAAGATCCACTATTGTTCTTGGGTTTCCAATGAAACTTAGGTCCCTGTTTATTCCAAGAACAACCTGCTGAGGTCTTGACAGCAGTATCCCAGTACCCTCTCCCATCAGTCATAGGGTTAACATATCTAGGCCAAAAACCATTTTTAAAATATTCACTGGTTGGTTGAACATATGGTTTTCCAATTGATCTTCTCCAAGGAAAAGAAGTATTATAATTAGTAGCTTGTGGAATATAAGGTGGTATATCATTAACATTGGTCCACATTGGTCTAGTATGCCTAGAATCACCACACCTACTCATTCTTTGCTCATAATAATCACAATCCTTAATTAAATGAGATTTACTTCCACACACAAAACATTTCTTCTGAAGAGAAGATTTATTCAAACCAAAAGAAGTATTCTTACAAGCAGAAGTATTCAAACCAAAACCATGAAAAGAATTGTTTTTAACAGTATTATTATGCAAAGTATTAAAAAGCAAGTCTTCAAAGGCAACTGTCTTGGAAGTGCATTCCTTGGCAGCAACTCTGTCATGCTTATTGGTAGTCTTGGGTGCAGGCAGGGGTGAAGACTTGGGAAGGGTAGACTTGTCATTTGAATCACACTCTGTAGACCCTTGCTTGGAGGACTTGTCACTGTTAACACAAGAGACAAAGTCATTAGTAGAAGTATTAGGGTCTGGCAAGTCTCTTGACTTTTTGCCATACAGATGGTGTGATCCATCAAAGTCATTAAGAGTGGAAAGGTCAATGGGCATGTGCTCACCTCTAATTGGTCCACGTACAGCATGTAGGTCACCTTCTTTCACAAAATTAGCTAGGCCTGCTGGTGTAGATTTACGAGTGTCATCCCTAGCTTCTAAGCCTACATATTTCTTAAAACCTAACGCCACTGTAGAATTGGGAGCTTGACTGCTATAAATGAGACTAGCCAACTTATTACCATTCATCATCCATTCATTATTCCTAGCAATTTCCTCCTTAAGTTTCTCCTTAAGCTCTAGATTTTCTGACTCTACATCTGTTCTTAACTTCTCAGACCATTTTAATTCATTTGTAGCACATTCGAGATCTCTTTCTAAAACACCTATTTTCTCATCATAAGCTATTTCATTCTTCTGAAACCAAACCTTTTGTCTTTCTAGTGTTTTTAAAGCCTGTTTATAAGCTTCTACTTCCACATAGCATTCATTATATTTTGGTTCCATAATATCATAAGCTTGTTTGAGTTCATTATAACGCTCACTACAACCAAACACACAGTTTTGTACCTGAGAGATGCCCATCAAGGCAATCTGATCATGCCTATCCTCTGAAGTACAGCTTGCAATCAACCCAACATTATCAGGACCATCATTATCAGCCTCCTCATGTTGCTTCCAGTCCACATTGCTATCAAGAGTGACCAAAGCAGTTGATCCCTTTGAAGTTCCCGCCTCCTTCTGATACTGCTGATAAGTAGAGTATCTTGTCTCATCACCAGCTTTCCTGTCTTTGCATTCTCTAGAAAAGTGACCCATCTGTTGGCATGTGAAGCATTTAACCTTCCTTTTATCAAACCTTGCTGGATCGCGTCCTTTGAATCCAAACCTTCTGCCAGCTTTGCGCTCAAAGGTCTTGATATCCATGGAAAGCATGGCCACTTGCCACCTCAGCTTCATCTCTTCCATCTCAAGTGGGTCCACCTGATCAAAATCCTCATAAGCCAGTTCCTGCTGAGGATCATAATCAGCAAAGAAGGATCCAAGTACATCTTCCATAATGTTGCTTGATTTAGAGTGAGAACTTGATGAAGGAACAGCATTAGATGATGATGGATATGGGCTTGGACCATAGCTAGACTTTGGAGTAGAGGCTCCAACAAATGCAGTATGACTAGCAGTAGAAGATGATCGAAAAGGGCTTCTTACATCATGTTCAAGAGCTTTAAGTTTGTTATACAGCTCATCAAAGGTCATCATGTCCAAACCACCTTTAGCTTTTAAAGCTATGCTTACATGTAGCAAGGATGGAGGTAATGACCTCAGAAACTTAGAGTTACAGTCATCATTATCCGGCTTTGCCTGTAGCTGATTCAACTGACTTAAGATCTTGTGAAACTTATCATAGCCCTTGTGAATTCCTTCCTCTTCAGAGATTTGAAAGTCCTGAAACTGTTGTCTAAGCATGGACTTCTTCAGTCTCCTAGACTCCTCATTCCCACCGAACTTCGCCTTAATTGCTAACCATATATCCTTAGCATCTTGCATGAAGTGAAAATCACTCAAGTGATCCTCAGGAATAGCTTGCAGAAGAATAGTTCTGACCTTTGTTTCTCTCTGAACTGCCAGCAACTCTTCAGCAGTTTTGGGAGGAACATTCATCATATTACCAGCAGCATCCGTGGTAGTTCTCTTCAAACTGTTCCCCTTCATAATTATCTGCCATAGATTCCAATCAATGTTGGAGATCCAGTTCTGCATCTTCATAGCCCAAAGATCATATTCCTCCCTTTTAAGGTAAGGAAACTTAGCATTGCTATTAGAGAGACTTAGTTGTTGCAGATGGGTGGAGTTTTGGTTGTTGGTGAGTTCAGTATCAACATCTGAACCAGGCATGATGATTTTGTTATGGTTGTATGGGTGTTTAGAAAAAGCTTGTCCTTAGTATCGTAGAGACTCTCACGAGGCTCTGATACCACTTGTTGAAACAAACAAAGACCTTGATAGATCTTGAGCTCGTGGATCGTTATGTATGCCTATGTAATCACAAGCACAATAAAAGACAATCTCTACTACTAATGTTTATCAGCGGAATATAAACACAAGTAACAAATAACTAAGAACTTCTTGATCCTCTATGGATCTTTATATTAACTAAAACTGAATTTTCCAATCGGTACATAACTCTTTCTAATGTGTTCCTTTTATAGACAAGGAACCCTAAACAATATCGCTAAACCGTTTCCCAAGAAACGTATAATCATAAAACTAAATAAGATATACACAATCACTTCCTAATAAAGCTCATGTATATCCACACTAAATAAACTAAACACGGAATAAACACTTCCGCAGAAACAAACTAATAACTATTATACTTCAGTAGATTATGTCTTCGGCAGAATCCACTTCACTTCAGTAGAAACACTTCGGCATTAATATCAGCATAATCCAAACTTCACATAATTCCCAACATTCTTCACTTAGAAGTTGATGAACTTGCAATGCAATATATCCTGTTGGGTCTACCTAATCCGATACTTCGTAGTGTTGATGCTCAGAAGACTGTTAAAGCAATGTGGGAGCATATTCATCTTCTCATGGAAGGAACTGAACTCAATCAAGAAGACATGGAATCCAATATTTACTTAGCATATGAAAACTTCATGATTGAACCAGGGGAGTCATTAGAGTCATACTATCATCAGCTCTCAGATATCATCAATGACTTGGACAAACATAATATCATTATGCCAATGAATGCAATCAACACAAAGTTCCTCAGCTGTCTTGGTCCTGATTGGGAGAAGTATGTTACATTTATCCTTCAAGCTAAGAATCTTCATCAAGCTACTTACGGATTGTTGTATGACTATTTGAAGCACCATCAAAAGGAAGTAGACAAAGACAGAATCATCCGTGGAGTCCATGCTTCTCCATCACTCCCGGATAATCAAACTCTTGCTTTGTATACTCAAGCATGTTATCCTTAATTTCCGAACTTGCCAACTGTCTTCACAAATCCACCACAACCAACTGCTCAGATTACACCATATGATCCATTACAGCAACAATCACAAGAAACTTAATGTAGGATCATTATTTTTGTGTTTGATGATTCGGGTGGTCTTGGGAGATCAAAATACATGTTTGACATAGTTAGAGAGTTAGTAGAGAGAGAGAGAGGGTGTTTTCTTGGTAGAGAGTTGGTTTACAAAAAGTGAAAGATTAGATTAGAAGCACCACCCCTTCCATGGATGGAAGGGGTATTTATACTTACACAATACACGACCTCCTATCGGCCTGTGGATCAGGGATACAGTGGGTAAAGACCCGTCCTTCCTCCACGGTGTTGCACTACGCTAAACTAAACTAATAACTAACTAATAAACTGATAAATAACGTAACTAACGACAAGTCTATGAGCTAACTTAAGCTAGATAACATTTGGGGTGACCGAATCTTCACTAAGGAATTTTCTAATTCCTAACAATCTCCCCCTAAGGGAGGTCACCCCATGTTTTACATTTCGAATCCTAGCATTCTATTCTTGACTTTGTTCTTGAGCTCGTAGACTTGAATTCTTCATTTCCACAATCTTTGTGCTTTTGTAGCGATTCTTCAAAGTCCGCATAGTTTTGTACTTTGAGTGGAGGTCTTTGAACTGATCCACATCTTGATGATCTTTGAGCTTTCTTTGACATCATCAGCCACAGTAAATCTCTGGATCACCCCTTTTTGTGTTGCCATCATGTGAAGTTGTGACTATTGGACCGACATGCTCACACTTTTGAATCATGACATCTTTCCATCAGAGTAGCGGAAGCCTTACTGGTTCATGATATTTGCAGCAGCGTAGCAGAAGCATAGTATAAAAATATCAGAACCAGGTTATGTAGATATGCACCAGTCATGATTTCTTCAAATTAAGTGTGGATGCTGTGAGCATGCGGCTTTGGATTGACGCCTCAATGCTGATCAGCTGCAACCGTCCAAATGTACCTGCAAACAACAGTTAGCAATAAAACACACAAAAGTGTCTTTGACCACTTTCGTTGAATTGAGGTACACGGCCCACGGTTCCCCGTTGATCAGTACAAGTACTGCATGTGATCAGGTAGGATTCCTAAGAATCTCCTTGACAGGGTTTCGCAGCTGTTCTAGCTGTTCTCAAACCGGAACGTCTCAAAGAAGACAACACGGAGTGAGTGAACCAGCGAATTGAGATTCACTGATTGATGAAAAATTGATTTGAAAACAATCACGTATTTCTTAGAATAAAGAGTTTTGCAATACGACGAAGGTTTTATGAGAAAGATCAATTTTCAATCAAAACACTTTTTGTATTTGAAAATAGTACACAATCGACGTGCTAGTGAAAAGAAGAGATTCGCACATCGACCGGTTTTTCTAAAAGTATTTTTCAATCAGAGATACTTTTTGAATTTTGAAAACATAAGTACACATTCGACGTGCTAGAGAAAAGAAGATTTGCACATCGAACGGTTTTTCCAAAAGTATTTGTCAATTCCATTCCTGGACCAAGGTTGATTCAAGACTGAATCGCCTCATTGTTTCTGTCCAGTTGTCACAAGTTTGATCTTACGAGAAGATCTCACATGTCACCCACCAAGAGCTTGTTAGATGTTGGCTCTAGAAGGATTTCCATCTTCATTGTGAATATTTTTACATATCACTCGGATGTTCTGGCAATACCACAAGGATAATGCGTAGGACTCTTAATATATACTTACTTTCCACATTGTGTGAAAAAGCAAGTCTTCAAGAATTTAGTGTCCTAACGAGATATTGTGGATGATCTCTTGGCTCTAGACTCAATAGTGCATTTTTGGTTCCTTTGCCGGAGACTAGGGAGAGGGTCTCCTTCTTCAATATCAACAATCTCTAAGAGAAAGTCGATAGATTATGTAGGTTCCCCGTGAGAATGAAACAAGCCCTTTTAAGAGGAACTTGAGTGGTTTGGGAAGTTTTAGTGCAGTGCATCACTGGGTCCATGATGTCTTGTCTTCAATACCAGTGTTACCTTAGTAACCACCAGTAGCATATGAATTGAACCCGGTTTCTGCCCTAAGGTTGAATTGATGGAGGGCTATTTCTTTTCACCCTTTTATCATTCAATTCTTTTTCATTCTTCAACCCCTTCAGTGCTTACCGAGACTTCATTACTAGAACCTTGTTGGGTTTATTCCAGTACTAGCTCTGTCTCAGTCCGCACTCTTCCCATATTCTCATTTTTCTCCTTTTTTCAATATACCTAAGGACTCTACACTATCTAGTGGATTGTCCCTGGGTAGATCCCTCCGGTTCTGGCGGATCGTGGGAACAAATACCTAACCTAACCATCCTTATAACACCATGCATAAAGTAAATTTGGTCTGTCTTTTGGTATTGTTCATTCCTTCTCGAAACCAATTGAAAAATCATTTGGAAAACCAATCAAGGTACTTGTGATACGAGATCAAAGCATTTTGTACCTTAATAGTTTTGATCATTTAGAAAACCTCCCCCTCAACATGTGCGTATGATTTAGAAATTGTTTAGCACAAGAAGGCAAGAGGACTTTGAAATATTTTCTTTGATCACAATTTTCATACGAAAAAGCCATTTGATTTTCTTTGGTAAATTCTCCCCCTCAATATGTGCATAGGATATTTGAAATCATTTTTATCACATAGAGGCAAGAGTTCTTTTGAAGCACATCCACGATTACAAAAGCCATTTAAGAAACCATTTGAAAACACAATCAAGGTACTTTATAATCTCTTTTAAAAAACTTTTGTACCTCGATGGTTTTGCTCCCCCTCAATATGTGCTTCGAGATTCGAAAGCGTTTAGCACATATGAGAGAGCAGCCTGCACAACTGAATCAAAACGATCAACTTTTATCAAATTTCATTATTAAATCACAAATTCTCCCCCGATCAAAAATATCAAACCCTTTGAGATTTTGGATCCCAAGTGATTTAATACGGTTTATAAAACATGGGAGAATATGTGGCCTGGTTTAAATACTCATCATGTTTTTGGATAAATCCTCCTCCTCAACATGTGCATTGTGTATGAAATCGTTTGGCACATGGAGGCAGGAGTGCCTTTAAAGGACTAAAACCAATTCCATTTAAACAGATTTGAGATTTAAATCACGATCTCTACCCCGATCAGAAATATCAAACCATTTGAGATTTGTGATCCCAACTGATTTAAATCATTTAGAAAAATTTGGGGAAAGACGTGGCAAGATTTAATTTTGAAAAATGATAGATAAGGACCAGATTTAGACATTAAAGATTGTTAGTGTCAGGTATGATAGTTTTTAAGAGATCTTTAAGTAAAATAAAACAATTTCACAATCAAACAAGAACAGAAAAAATTTCATTTTGACAGATCTTTGAGTTTTAAAGAAAACCATACCATGACATAACATTAAATCTTTAGATCACCACATTTTAGAATACAAACGGACTTTTATGAAGTAATATTGTTTGAAAATAATTTATTCAAAATCACTCTCCCCCTCAAACCATGACAGTAGTCGATGATTGAGTGACTTAAGTTTTGATAAAATGAAGTCCGGTGATTTTCAAAATTTAGTCCAATATATTTTCAAAACAATATTTTTCCATTTTCAAAAACAATATTTTTCAAAGTTTTTAGAAAGATGGTATCATCACGATTATCCTGCACAAAGATATGTTAGGTGGTTGAGAAGCTTCTGTTGTTGTTGCTGTAGGGTTTGGAAGAAAAACCGTCTGCATATGCAGTGAGACTTCTTCTTACGTTGCATTTTGAATGCCAACTGAGGTCCAATTAAGCTCCGTTTCTTCAATCACTTAGAAGAAAACCATCTGCTGATGCAGTGAGACCTCTTACGTTGCATTTATGCCAACTCTTCATAGAAGTCCAATTAAGCTCCGTTTCTTCATTTGTCAACCCAAGATATATTTACCCATTCCTTGCGGCATCCAATCATCTTCAATTGTGGGATCCAGATCGGGAACATTCTTTTATACCAATATACCTGCATACGTTAGTGAACACACATACAAATATATGGTGGTCGACATCACCCAAACAGCAATCGACTAATAAAAGTCAATTCAACATATCAATCAAATCATTTAAGGTATGCGAATAATGTGTTTCTCAAACTCTAATCATCTAAACCTAACAATCATATCCTAGAAACCTAGTCCTTCAACATAGGCAATTATATTTTTTCAGATAAGCACGTAGGATAATTAAGAAAGTCCGTTAGATGATATAAATTTGAAAACATTATCCCCCTCAATCAATGACTCAAAATGTGAAAAGTTTAAAAGTGCTGAAGTCATTGATTGAGTTTGCAGATTTAAAAAAAACTCTGAAACTGATTGTTGTTAAAGCAACTCATTCTACCACCATTTTTGGAAAAATAACAAATATTTTTCTGAAGAATTTATAGAAGGAAAAACATTTGTGTAGGAACAGCAGTCCTTCGACATACTTTCCTTCAATTGTTTTAGGATAAGTGCACGAAAATTTGAAAATTGGTTTAGCGTAGCACTTTCCTTTCTTGAAAAATGGGTTGCTATCAGAAATAATAGCAAACCACGGTATAAGCGCGGGTCACAGTCTGAAATAACTGCAAGCCATATTTTGAAGCGCGGGTTACAGTCTGAAATAACTGTAAGCCATTAGATTTGTGACATGTTTAGAAAGAAATATTTACACCTCCTGCTCGAACTTCATCTAAAGTCCCGTGCCATTATTGAATGACATTTCTAAGACCGTAGATGTTATCGATACCAGAAGACATGTCTTGGAAAACATATTTTTGGAATTTTTTTGAATTTTTCTGATTTTTATGGGATTTTTGAAGGTTATATATTTTTCTATTTTCTTTTGTTGGTTTTATATTTTTCTATTTTCTTTTTGTTGGTTTTATATTTTTGTATTTTGTTTTTCGAAGAAATATATACAAAGATAGAGTAGATGATATAGTTAAAGAAGATGATGATACGAGTACCGAGATAAGGATATCGAACAGCCCCGTTGTAGAAGATAGAAGTCATCATCTCTTAAACATTCACCACCAAAGCTTCCAGGGCTCTTGCATTGAAGAAAGAAATTGAACCATCTGAAAGAGAGACTCTGGCAGCTTCCCCCCAAACCAAAAATCCTTTGGATGAGCCGATTCGAAGCTCTATTTCAAGCTTTCCTTAGTCAGGTGCACAGAGAAGCACACCATTATCGTAAATCCCGCTGCTCCTATTAAGACCGATAATCGAGATTCTCCATTCGGGGTTATATCATCCAATAGAACATCAGTAATGTTTCATCCCACACATAAATAACACTTCTCAAATTTCCTTTCAACTAACGTCTGAAGCGATCCATTCCAAAAGATGTCAAGAGAACAATTCCCCCTAGTAGTTGAATTAATGCAGTCAGTCTCTTTGTATAATGCTCAAGAACTCTCCCGAATACACATCATGAAGGTAATGAAGAACAACTCCCCAATGTTCACATCTTTCGTCCCTGATGAATGTGTATGAAGCTCAAGAACCCGAAGTACACCAATATCCAAGAACTCTCCCGAATACACATCATGCCCGGAAGGAAAACACCTTCCCAATGTTTGTGGTAAACAATGGCTTTCTTCCCTGATGATCGTGTATGAAGCTCAAGGACCCGAAGTACACACATTCCCCAAAGAGAGAACAACCGATAACATTGAAGAAGCAGGCCGAATCACTGATTATCTCTGCGGGTGACAATCTCTGCGGATATCAACACCGAAATAAGTGATTATATCTCTGAATCACAGATTAAGCCCTCAAGTGAAACAGCTGAGCATCCCCAATGTACACAATTCTCTCTCCCCTGATGATTGCGATAACATCGAGATCATCACACACCACTGTACCTCTTATATCTTCAGAAACATTCTCTAGCATCTCTTCCCCTACATAGTTGAAATAAGAACACTAAACGCTTTGATGAGTAAAACCTTGAGTTTCTCTGCGGTCATGACATTTGTTTTCCCGGGATAACTTCAATCACTTAGAAGTATTAAGTCCATCAAGTTTACTCGCCATGAGTCAAACCTTGAGTTTCTCTGCGGTAATAACATTTGTCTTCCCGGGATATCTTCAATTACTTAGAAGTATTAAGTTCATCAAGTTTACTCGCGTTTAGATGCTTGTCTCCTTCCCCCTTGCTGGTTTTGATACTTCAGAATCAGCAACTCATTGTAAGCCCGTGTACTAGAAATCATTTGAGAAGAACATCATTAGCTCATATGTATCTGTGAGAATCAACTTGCTGCAGAATGTGAGCAAGTCTAATTGGGGATTAAATTCGACATATCACTCTCCCCCAATTAGTGCTCTCCCCTAAACCGACAATCTATTTGATAAATGCCATGAATTAAGAAGAAGTCTTTAGATCATTAAATGCAACACGTCTTTAGTCTTCTAACATGTAGCACAATATGTAGAACCGACTGTAGACTCGACCTTCTTCAAGATTGTCCATTTGAGGAATAGAAAGTTAACATCTTCAACTCACCAAAAACAAGAACATCACCAAAAAGCATCCCAATCAACTTACATCTTGCAAATCCCCTTAACTAAAATCCCTCCCAATCAAACAAGAACAGAAAGATGTTCATCAAGGAAATCAGCAATCAGGCAGCAACGAACACACGAAATGGTAACACCAAGCAAACAATCACATCAAACAAGAACAGAAGGTTGTTCGGAATCATCATGTTGATGTGCACGTGAAGCATTAACCGGAAGCACTTTGTCAATAAACTCATATAAGCTTGTGAAGATGTCAACTAACGGCTCATAGAAGAAACTCCATGTAACGATGACCCGATAAGAAGAAGATCGGTTCTTACATGAGTTTGGAGCCGTTTGACCATTTATTCTCAGAAATCAATCAACCATGCAGTAATTTCACACTTCTTCTCCCTCTCAAGAATTGCATACGGAGATGCCATTCTTGACTAAATAAGTGAAAATCATCCGAATGTTCCATTCACACTTCTCTCCCGCAAAATCAGCACATGATGTCGCCATCTTCATTATAATCGAGCAAGTGGAATGAGAAAACAATCAGTGGTAGCCCGATTCACTTGATGACTGAAGCGCATGGAAAAAGTATGAAGCATGTTGATGAGAATGGTCATAATAAGAAGATTTCTCTTCTTCAGAAGATAAAGTGCACTGAAGCGTACACTTTTCTTTTCTTTAGAGAACGAGGCCTGAACTGATGTGAACAGACGTCACAAGAAGATTTCTCTTCTTCAGAAGATAATGCGCACTGAAACGTACACATTTCTTTTCTTTAGAGTACGAGGCATGAACTGTTGTGTTCATACGTCATAATCTCTCTCTTTTCAGCTCTCTTAGCAAAACATGTAATCAACCCCATTATCATTCAGTAGGCTCTTTGTCGTGACAGCTGATGGAGAAAACCCAATATGATGAATTTGACCCTGAAGTAAACTAACCCGAACTCGTGACTTAAACTTGCACATATGTAACAAAGAGCGGTGCCGAGAATTCATGCTCCATTGAATCTCTTAAGTACTCTATACTCTTCAACCAACCAACCATCAAGTATAAGATGTACATTACCTCTTGAAAATCCACAATTGAATGTGACAATGAGCACTACAACGTAACTCCTTAAAGTGATAGTTATTTTGTAGTGGTATGAGCCCAATTCCCCCAAGTGGTAAAAGAAAAGGTAAAAGACACCCAACAATAACTAGATTTCCAAGTCTTCGTTTTTGATAATAAGCTCGAACAAGGATCATGAAGAATCTTCATCCAACCATCCCCGATACCTTCAGATACTAAGTACACTCGCCCGTGATGTTTCACTTCAACCTCAAATACATAATACTGAATTAACGCCGATGTCACATCTTCTGAACTGCTCAAATCAAGCCTACTTAGACATTTAAATGAACTTTGATAATGGTTTTATCCCGACCATGGTTTAATGAGCATAACCCCGTAAAACATTGAAGTAACCAAACCGCCATGACGAATATCCAAACACACATCCAATTCATGAAGTACACCCTTTTATCCCTTCTTCGAAGTAGAAACCGTAGCACCATCATCAAATGAGATCCCGAAATACACTTTCCTTTCTCCAGGACGGTTCCATCATTACGGGATTTTACAACTCTATGGTTTAAACCGAGAAATAGTTTCTTTCGCGGGATTTTACAAAACCAAGAATAAACCGTAAGATAGATCCGGAAATGCACTTTACTAATACCAGGATGTTTCCATTGTCACGGGATTTTACAAGTCTATGATTTAAACCGAGAAATAGGTTATTTCACGGGATTTTACAAAATCAAGACAAAACCGTAAACAATATCATCTTGAATATGTTATGACAATTTGGGTTTCGGTGAATATCGGTTTTAGGGGAATATGCAGCGGTTCATTAACAAATCACCTTCATCATCAACAATTCTATACCCGAATGTAGACAGCTTCACAAACCATACTAAGTCAAGTAGTATAAGCTCCTTTTCCCTGGAGGTTAACCGTATCACAACAAAGTACACGATTCTTCCCCAAGATGGTTTCGAACTTTCGGAAGCATCATAACGCGTACGACTACTTGCACGAGAAGTTCTTGTCATAAGCAAACATTTTAAAAAAATCATGACAGACGATGACGATTCTTAGAAAGATTTTGCTTAGACTGTGAAGTATCATAAACAATTTTTGGCGTAGAGTATTTCATGAGAATTGTTGAAATTGAACCTCCATCGGCTAGTGCTCAAGCCGTGAATTTTGTCTCCTCCCGTGAAAATATATAGACCAAAATACCATACTCATCAAATATTAACAAAAAATTGTATCCAATATTGTTGTTAAACAAAATTGGATAACAAGATTTGTTATATGTGAGACATATGAAGTTTACGTAATCCAATCACACCTCCGGATCCATATAACATTACCGTCCAAAATCCAACATAATGCTTGAACTGTTTTATCACTCAAACCCAAATTTGAATTGAGCAGCCCAATAACCCCGTTTGAGCACACAAGCCCACGTTACATAACCGCCCAATGTCAAGAGTCATCAAAACCCGATCCAAATTCCAAACCCGGTTAAGAATAAATACTCACATCACAACACAAACCCTAAAAATCCCTAATGATTCACAATCCGCCTCTCTCATTTATGCAAACCCTAAGTATATTCCAACAACAAATCTGCTCTTACTCAAAAGAAATCCGCCTCCTTCCTTCACACATAGATCACGCCACACTCTTTCAAACACCAAACCCTAATCCTAAGACATTCAGCCGCCATCATAAGTCTAGCATCCAAAAGGAGTATTAGTGTACGAGATGGCCACAGGGATGGCTCCAATTGATACGTAAGACCATAGCCACAGAGATGGCCTTGAGAGTCTTTGATTCGAAGGACAAAGATTCACCATAGGTATGGTGTGAGATGAGGCAGCCATGATGAAGAACTAATGCAACAAGGTAGGCGATAATTAAGTACCATTGTTTTAAGTTTTGTTTGTAATAAACGAATAAAAGAGTTGAGTTAACATTCTTGTTAATATCATTTCCTTGATTCGAACATTAACGACAAAAAACTTTAAGATCCATGAAGCACACGATCTTTTGTGTATAGATCTTTATAGATCTATGTGTTCTATGAACCGCACACAAGGGATCAAAGCTGAGATCTATCATATTTCAATTTTATATGATCATGATTCGGATTAATGATGTTAAGTCATGAATATTGACCCTTGATGGTCTTGATGTACTATGATTAACACACGAACAAACTGAGATCAGAGAACAAAAGAATAGATTGATTATATTCGGTGTTGAAGTCCACAATGTTTTCTTTTTCATTTGTTTTCATTCTGTATCCGAAAAGATAGATCATTTGTTTTTCATTGCATATCATTAGAGTCTATGAAGTCTTGATCAATGAGGAAGTTTATTTCGTGAATGGGACTCTTGTAAGTCTTGATGATCACAGAAGTAGCACGAAATATATTCTGAGATTGAGTGATTGTGAAGGTCTTGGGGTGAGTCTAGATTAGGTATGATGTAACTGATCGATTTTGAATTTGTTTGAGCAAATGGACTGATGATGTTAAGAATAGATCTGAGGTCGAGTATGATTTGGTATATGGTATTTGTTGTTGTGGTCAAGTCTGTTTTGGTATACGGTTTATGTAAAGGTCAAATAGTCATTGTAACATCTTCTTCTACATTTCTGTCAATTCGCCACGACTAAGTCGCCACGGCTAAGTCGCCACGGCTAACTCGCCACGGCCAAGTCGCTAGGCTAACTCGCCACGGCCAAGTCGCTAGACTAACTCGCCACGGCCAAGTCGCTAGGCTAACTTGCCACGACCAAGTCGCTAGGCTAACTCGCCACGACCAAGTCGCTAGGCCAAGTCGTAGCGACTTGTAAAGACAAGTCGCTATAAGAGGTACAATGCATCTGGTCAGTTTTGTGTCAAATCGCCAGCAAGATTTTTTATGTTTTCCGATGAGTTTTCCGGCTACTTTTCCGACCACCTTCATACTAAACCCAGAAAAACTATCATAAAAACTGCTACTTTAGACCCGTTTGACCACAAAGATGACAGTTTGACCACATATTTCTTCACGGATTGGTAACAAAAAAATGTCTAATAAGATGTTATACCTTGTTTGGACCCAAAAGAGACACAAGGACAGATATAAACATGAATGACCAGGACATTTTTTTTTGACCAAAAATAAGATACACAAACCATGTAAAAACAGTTTACCCAAAAGATAAAAACATTCAGATCCGAAAAACAAGGTAAAACATATTCCGACCATAAAAAGGTACAAAAACAGTTAACAACAAGATCCAAAAACCACAAAAAAATCAACACAACACAATAACCTTGGCTCTGGTACCAATTGTAGGATCATTATTTTTGTGTTTGATGATTCGGGTGGTCTTCGGAGATCAAAATACATGTTTGCCATAGTTAGAGAGTTAGTAGAGAGAGAGGGTGTTTTCTTGGTAGAGAGTTGGTTTACAAAAAGTGAAAGATTAGATTAGAAGCACCACCCCTTCCATGGATGGAAGGGGTATTTATACTTACACAATACACGACCTCCTATCGGCCTGTGGATCAGGCATACAGTGGGTAAAGACCCGTCCTTCCTCCACGGTGTTGCACTACGCTAAACTAAACTAATAACTAACTAATAAACTGATAAATAACGTAACTAACGACAAGTCTATGAGCTAACTTAAGCTAGATAACATTTGGGGTGACCGAATCTTCACTAAGGAATTTTCTAATTCCTAACACTTAATTGGTTCCATAGAACAACAACAATGATCAAGCAATCTACACTGAATCAAATGAGGATGCAGAAGCCTTCGATGCATTGAATCAAGGATTTGTCATGATTTCTAGAGCTTTCGGGAGATTCGCAAACAAATCCAACAATCGCATTCGTACCTCCTCAAACACAAGAAATCAAGCTGTTGTTAACAATGGAAGAGTTGAGGTTCAGAACCGTGGAAATGGTCGTCAAATGGGTAGTGGTCAAGGGTTTAATGTTCATGGAAGGAACAACATGGGTGCTCCACAACAACGGGTTCACATGGTTGATCAGGGAAATGCTCAGACTGGGGTTAATGGTCTTCGATACTACTACTGCAACGAGAAAGGTCATCTGGCTAATGCTTGCCCAAAGCCGAGAACAAGAGGTAGCACTTATCACAAGGAGGCTTTAATCTTGGCTCTCAAGGATGAAGCTGGTGGAACACTTAAACACTTAAATGTCCTAGGTTGGTAACTACGCCAATTTAATATAGGAATATATGTCTCTTTGTTTTACTGTCATCCATATCAAGGGTCCCTCAAATACTTACCTCATCCCACTTGGCTTTAAATGCCCTCTCTCACATGAAATATCTTATGGATATTTTATTGTTGCAAAATGTACTTTTACTGTGCTCTGCAACTGTTCCTTGAAAACCGGGATTTTACAGCGGGTAGTGGAGTGGTGGCATTAAATGTGGAAATTCGAAACATTTTCAAAAACTAACTTTACAAATCCACATTTGTGCATAAACTACCCCTCTCATCACTCTATAAATACCCCTCACAAAATCGGTAAAAACCACACAAAGTATTTCTGCAACAAAACGCTGTCAAAATACTCTTTCAAACCCAGAAATCTTTGTGTTCTTCAAATCCTTTTCTGAAAAATCTTCTCTGTAAATCTTTACAAAAGTTTTTCATCACAAACTTAAGAGATTTAAAACCCTTTGATTGTTCTTGTCAAGATATTTTTTTCAAAACCCTAAAAACTTTTTAATGGAAATGGCAAGAACACAATCTCTTCAGTTTGCATCACAGTGGGTAGAGGATCTCAGTAACATTGAATTTAAAACCAATAATGTCATAGGCAATTTTGAATACCCACAAAATGTCCCAGCCTATAAGGACATAATGAAATTTTTGTTCAACTTCCCACTGAAAACGGCCTTTGTTCAGTGTCCCTCTATACTGTACCAAAATCTGCTCAGGGAGTTTTGGGCTACAGCCACGGCCTATGACCCGTCACCCTCAACTAATGAGACAGACCTAAGACCACTCAAGGTGTAAAACCCGAAAAATCTAAAACCTATATAAAGACTAAAATACCCTTGGAACCAAGAATAATAAAATATGTAAAATACGTTTATAATAAAGTACGGAAATTAAAAACCTAAATAAATAAAAACTTAACGAGTATAATTTCGTGAACGACTTTGGTACGACGAAGGAAGTAAATGATTCGCTAAGAAGTTGGGCCGTTTGTTTATTGGACTCGTGTCTTTTATTTTGTTTTGCGCCAAGCCTAAGCCCAAGAGGGGTGTTTGTTGTGTTCGTGTGAGCCAAGGAGGAGGGGGGCCGAAGCCCATATTGTTTGTGTGTGTGTATTCGGTTGGACCCAAGCCAACCCAAACCCAAACACTTTCCTAATCTAACTCAAATTCTATAACTATAAATACAACACATAATCACTTAATTGGAACCCTAGTTTTGCCTCTCCTTTTCTTTTTCTTTTGTTCGGCCGAGAGCTTCCCAAACACCCTTGGTGTCGATTTTTCTTATTCAAGCTAAGGTATAACGTTTATTCATCTTCTTTTAACATACCTTGCATGTATATGTTGAGATATAATTGATTTGTCGCGTTTCTTTTCTTTTGTTTTGGGGCCGAGAGGTGGTAACCAAGAAAAACTAGAAACCCTAATTTATATTAAGCGTATAATTAATAAGGAACGTGTATAGTGATAAGTAATATTGAATCGGGTCATGTATATGTTGAGTTAAGGTGAGCCGAGACATGCATGAAGTGAGACGAGGCATGCATGAGTTTTCGAATGAGGTTTAAAACATGTAACTTGAATATGTAACGTTTAGATGAGCTAGGACTTGGATAAAACATGCTAGCCGAAACCCTAAGTGAACTAAATAAGTGTACATGAGATTTAGACATGTAATTAATAAATAAAGGTTACGTAAATATAAAACCCTAGTTTTATGAGTAAAGCGTATGAAGTATACTAAACCCTAATAATGTATGTTCACATGAAATCATAAACGTGTATGATAAGGGTAAACGTAAAGAAGGTTATTAATTACGTATTAGGTTAAGTGGAGAATTATTAAGACGTAACATGTAAAATGAATACATATTAATGAGATATTAAAGAGTAAGAAACCCTAGAACGTAAATGAGAGTATATTAGGGTTTGAACTAAATATAGTAAGTGTTATTTCATGTGTGAGTTATAACTTATAAAACTATTTTCACATTTAAAGATGGACTTTAATAAATGATATAACAAACCCTAATCTACAACATTGATTATAAAATACTTAAGACTCATTAGTAAAACCCTAAAGTATAAAGATTACTAATTATGGATACTAAATATTAAAAGATCATTTTGACGATTATGGAATCATTAATAACGTGGACGACCGTTAATGTCTATAGGTTCTGTGAAGAGGGAGTAATCCTTTGTTTTCGTCTTTCTGCTTTTCGATCTTTGCATTGGAATAAGGTACAGATATTCTGACCTTTTTCAGTAAAGGTTTCTCTTAATGTTTTCTTTCGTATTAGGTTTTCCTAAGCCTTTGCTATGAATCCCAAATCTGATTTCTGTTTGAGCTATTGCTTATCTGAACTTTGATTTCTGAATTATGAAACATCTGATTTTGAACTGATTGATATGAAAACTATGATTTTGGAAACATGAATGATTTTCTGATAAAATATGATCTGTGTCAGTTATGACATTCTGATTTGACCTAAGATAGTTTGACACCCGAGCCAAATATTTAACTAGTCATGGGGGTTCCATGTCCGTATCAGTGATGCACCTCTGATATGACTCTAGGGCAGTAGAGTGATGTTCTGCCACGTCTCTGGATGGTGAAGCATATTTGTGAATATGTAGGAAGGGGCGTATGGATGCATCCTAGATCTGTTATCTGTTATATGTTATATGTTATCTGATGATTGATGCTGCGTGCGTGCACGTCCTTCATAACTCTGGTAGGTCTCCCCTACAAAATGTTGCCTTGTGTGAATATGAATGTGATCTGATATAAGTTCTGGGCTCGTGGTAGTTGACTATAAACTTCTTTTGAAATTATGATTTATGCTTTGAAAATGATAAAGATTTTGTATAGCTCATTTACTTTATTTCATATCCGTTATCGTTTAGTATTAGCTTTTGCTTTCATATCTGTTAACTGGGCTTTTGAAGCTCAGCCGCACTTTTCTTTTCTTCCGCGGCAGGTATCTAAGCATTGGAAGCTGGGTTGCTTTGGGATGAGTGCTTGAGTGGACTTACCTTAGAGATTTAGCTTTGATTTCCTTATGATACCATTTAGACTTATTTTTTTGGATATTATGTTTGAAGTTTATTATGCTTCCGCTGGGACCTATGTATTGAAGTCTTTTGACTTGGATTATTTTCCGCATTTATGTTAAGACTTTCTTTTGGTTATGAATGTTTTGCTTTGATATGACACCATTACTTGTGATTCCTTTACCCTTGGCGGGTCGGGGCGTTACACAAGGAGTATCTCATTAAGTTCAGTCTTTTTAACGGGGAAAGATCAGTCACCCTGGACTATAAAATGTTTTGTACTTCAACAGGGTTAAACTACAATAATGGTGTCTATGTTGCCCATCCTGAACCTTCCACAGTGAAGGATGGGTTAAAAAAAATCATTTTGGATCCAAAATTTTTGGATAGGACCCCAGTCACCAAGAGTTCATTTCCCGTGGCTTGGAGGATCCTATTCACTTTTGTGATTCAGGTCCTCGGCGGGAACCACTCATCCACTGAACAAGTTAATTCTATTCAGTTGATGGTGGCATACTGCTTGATGAATGGGGTCACTGTCGACATAGGGGAGATTATTTACAGTGATCTCATAACCAAGCTACTGAGCAAAACTAGGGCGAAATACGTTTCGTATCCTAGGTTTGTCTCATGTGCTTTACAAGTGTTATTGGGTTGCAATTATCCTCAGGAACAAAAATATTGTGCTTTACCTGGCATCCTGAGTCAATCTAATTTTCAAAAGGACCCATCCCTTGTCACTAATATTGAATTGACGGCCCATATGGTTGTTGTAAACAACCAGAGGGACTCAGTGTCTCCTAACCCTGCTCCTAAAAAGAGAAAGGGGAAGTCTCAGACTGGGACTAAGACCAAACCCAAGTCTCAAGGCCCTGAGGCTTCAGGAACACAACCCAAAAGGCAAAAGAAGCCCCAGACTGATCTACCACCCACTGGAGACCAAGCAACATCCACCCTGGTGACAACGAAGGACACTGATAAATCACAATCAGTGCCCTTGGTCCCAACTACTACTCCCCAAGACCCAGAGGGAAACATACAACCCGCTGGTAGGGGAGCGCCTTCCACAACGCCCAAGGATGACATTAACAAATCACAGCCTTTGTCTGAGGGCAAACTGAATGATCCCAAAGACTCAGAGGGAACTAAACAACCCGCTGATAGGGATATAACTGTCACCGACTCCGCCAAAGGCACTGGGAAAAACCCATCAGTGTCTCAGGGGTCTCAGGGGGACAAAGACTCAGAGGGAAAGAAACAACCCGCTGATACGGAACCCATCACCAATCCTGACTCCAGAGAAGACACTAGGAAAAAACCCATCAGTGTCTGAGGGGTCAAAGGGGGACAAAGACTCAGAAGGATTAATACCACCCGCTGATACGGAACCCATCACCCCCACCTTGTTAACTATTGCTGATGTTGCTGAGATACTATTTTACGATGAAGAACATGCTGAAAATGAAGATGAAATTCTAGTAGGAGAAGAAGTGGACGCTGATGTTCAAGCTGAACAAGAACATTAGCCTGATCCACAAAAGCCTAAGGAGTCACCATTTCAGCCTGAAAATAATGACTCTGACTCCTCTTCATCCAGTTCTGATGAATTTAGTCAGTTTGATAATATTCTTCCAATCACTGAAAGGCAGCTAGTTATGTGGATCACCAAAGCTTCAAGAAAGATATATTCTGGGGTCACTGACACATTGTGGGATCAACACACTGAAGCTGCTGTAAGTTATGCCGATCTAAAGTTTGATGTGCTCACTTTCAATGCTAACACTGATGAATATAGAGATATCATGTATGAGCATCTTCATAGATTGGATGATAACCTGGCTAAATTTCTTAAACATCTTCAGGGTTGTGGGACAAAGATTGATGAAATCAGGGACTCGGTCAAAGACGACTCAACACTCAACTCAAAAGTGCTGGAGGCTACTAAGGCTTACTTGAAGAATTCCTCAGACCTCACTGAACTAATCAACATGCTCAAGTCTGCCAATGTTCAGGGTCTTCAATCTTCAGTTCAGTCTCTTCAGGCAACACTGGGTTCCTTGGATGCTCAGGTGACCACTCTCGCTAAGGCATCATCTTCCATGACTTGGAATCTTGGGCCACGGATGACTGCTTTGGATTTATCTCAGGCCAATCTGGAGAAACAAGTCACCAGTCTTTAGAAGGATACTACTGACATCAAGGCTATGCTCACTGAAATTTATCCAGCCTTCAAAGGTCAAGCCACTGAAACTCCCACAGTGTCCGAAACAACTCTTGCTCTCACTCATGTTGCGGCAACAGTTGAGGGGGCGAAGACTACTTAAGAGACTTCCTCTCACACTGAGGGGGAGCCAGCTAAACCAGTCCCTACTGTACCAATTTCATCTGTGCCACCAACATCTTCAACAACAACAACAATGACAGTGACTACAACAACACTACCTCTGGTAGCATCATCTTCTTCAGGACAGGACAAAGGAAAAGGCAAAATGCAAGCACCACCTGAGCCTGAGAAGATTCCCTATATGATCGGCAACACTGAATACCTGCTTACCCCACAACAGCTAAGTGCCTACCTTGCAAAGGAAGAGAGGAAAAAGAAACTTACTGAGGAAGAAAGAAAGAGCAGAGAAGCATTGGTAAAAGTTGTCGCTGAGGAAGCTGAGAATATTGGAATTGATCCTACGAAGCTTCAAAAGGGTTAGGATGGACAAAAGTTCAAGGATGCTCAGGCTGCTAAGATGGCTGAAATGAGAAAGCAGCTAGAAGAAAAGACAAGGAAAGCTGCAGCCATCATGAAGGCAAGAATTGATCACTACAACTGGTCAATGACAAATAGAAGGCTGCCTGAGAAAATCACAGATGTCAGAATCATCCCCAAGTCCAAACCACTGGCCATGAATGTTTACAGGGGGGATGACAAAAGACACTTCGAGGTTCATGATCCCTTAAAATTCACTGACTTTGGGATCATTGAACTCGATGAGCTAGGTCCAATAATTGAAAAGAAGAAGAATGCGGTGGTTAAGAAGCTGATGAAAATGCTCAGCAAAAGGTATGAAAGATTGAGAGATGCACCAGCACAACTGGGGATTCAGCATGCCTTAACTGCACCACAAGGATCTCAACCTCAGTCATCACAGGGCAATATAAAGAGAGTTGAGTTTGTGGAAAACTAGAAGGGGGGTTGAATAGTTTTACCAATTAAAACTTCGTTTTAAAATATTTAGATCGACTTATGTCAATCTATTTGGATGTGTATGTTGGACATTGATAGATGTATATATAAATGTGTAATGAAAGATAAAGAGTAAGAAGCACATAACCACGACACGAGTATTTATAGTGGTTCGGCTACAAGGACACCTTCCTTGCCCTACTCCACTCCCCGAGTCACCTACTCGAGAGTTCGTAAACACTACACGACACCAACTCCTTATGGCGGAGAAGCCTTCACAACGTCGCCTACTCTTTTTCTGGTACTAGGCTAACCACCGGGTTCTTTCACACCAAGGTGAACCACACCTACCACAACGTCGCCTACCCTTTATCCGGTACTAGGCTAAGTACCGAGTTCCATTACAATGGAGGAACTACTACCCAACACTACACAACACCTAATCCCAAAGGAGACCCACTCCTTATTAAAACACCATCAAGGATATCACTATCCTTGGATCCAATACTAATATATCTTGTACATCGAAACACACCATATCGAATGTACATCTTAGGCACCTTTCACTAATGCCTTTAACTAGATATTCAAGACACCCTTCACTAATGTCTTGTGACTTGACTTCTAGGCACCCTTTACTAATGCCTACAATACGGACGATCGACACCCTTCACTAATGTCTTCCTCTTGACACTTGAGACATCTTTCACTAATGTCTTCAATACTACACTTCTTAGTAGAAAGAAAAGAACCATCAACAAGAGGACTTCAGTAGTCTTGATGATGAGGAAGCATGGCAACTCATGGACTTGAGCTTGCTTGACTTCAAAGGTGGTGATCTTGCCTTTAAGAGGAACCTAGAGGATCACACAAAAACAAAACTACAAACATAGATCACTTGGATCTGGGGTTAGAGAGTTTTTAACTCAAGGAGAAAGTATGTGTGAAAAGGGGTGAGAAATAATGAAGAAATGGCTCACTATTTATAGAGAGAAAAAGCCTACTATTCCCCGGATCCCACGGATCCCTGCCATAAGGGATCCGTCTAGCGTAAAGCAAGGGATCCGTGGGACGTTCCTCTTTACCCATGGGTATTTTGGTTATGGGTCATGGGTCATGGGTTGATCCATGGGTCTTTCACTAGATACAATGTATCTTATGAGTGCAATGCACCTAGTCACATGGGTATGGGTCAATACCATGGGTTATGGATATTATCCATATATGATATAAGCATGATGTCATGCAATGGGTTATGGGTCAAGCTCCATGGATATGGGTCATGGACTTTGGGTTGTACCCAACTACATTCAATGTATTTGGTCAATGGGTTATGACACTTAAGTTTCTACCCATTTAAATTACCCAATATACTACATACTAGTTATGTGTATATTTTACCAAAATATGTAAACACTAGTTGTTGTACATATGTAATACTAAATCATAAAATCACTTATACTTGTTTTAGTGTTTTATGTGAGAGCTTAAGTGTGTTAGAAACTATTAGTTCAAACCATTTACGTATTTTATTTGTTTCGTTAAAATGATTTTACGTTTGTTATCGACAAAACATTAGAAGAACGTAAAATATAAATAAACGTTTTTACGGCTTATTTGTATTAACAATCTCCCCCTTTTTGTTGATGACAAAACATAAAATTATTTTAAGGAAAAACTAAAATTCGTAAAAGTTTGAATTTGTAGTTTTAACTTTCTTTTCCCCCTTTTTGTCGAAACAAAAAGAGCTTTGGAAAGGAACTAACACAATGTTTTAAGAAAAACATGTGAGAAAAAGAAAAGAAAAATAACATCGAGAGCAAGTAATGGGAAAAGATCTCGTTTTAACTCCCCCTTGACGAGTCCATCCCTATGTGAGGGCTTCTAGAAAAATAATACTAAGCTAGTTCATTTGCAACTAAGTTTGCAAAAGATTTCGTCTAAGTGACGAATATGCTCCCCCTTGATGATTGCAACTTTTCAAAGGGACGTCATTAAATGTAATCCTAATATTGCAAGTGATTTTGCAATGTATTGCTTTGACACAAAGCTCCCCTAGCTTTAGGGTGTCAAAGTCTTCATGTGTAAATTGATTAACTACAAAACAAAGGTTATAAAACAAGTATAATGCATAATTTCCTGCAAATATGTTTCAAGTTAGTAGAAAAAATAGTTTTCTGTTGCACGGATCCCACGGTTCCCTCCTTTGGTAGATCCGTCTAGGCAAATATCAGGGATCCGTCTGGCTGATGACTAAATTCAGCAATGGTGATGTAACAAATAATGTTAACATCAAAGTGATATATGTATTATACAACATAATCATATACTTAGAAATATAGCAAATATCATGTAATTTCATTTAATAAAACTAGAGATATGATATACATGACTATAAAAACTAAGAAAAAGAACGATACATGATTTTGAGTTACTAGACTATCTAAGTAACGCTTGATATTAGGACACCACTAAAATCCTCTAGCTCAAGTTTGTTTAGGTTTAATCTCATTGAAACGTTTGAGGATGTTGGAATCACTCCTAAACAGTATTTCAAGTATTTATATTTCATATGTAATAGGTAGCTTTATTATGGCCTTTATGTTTGTTTAAGGTCAAGCTTATGTAGAAGGCCCATAAGCTTAGGCCCAAGCCCAATAAGGAATAGGGAAGGAGAGGGAGTGTTGCCCTAGCTCCTTGCCTATATAAACAATGTAATAACCCTCACTTGAGGGTTGGTTGTTCAAGTTATTCTCTTTCACATTCACCTACGCATAACCGCCTCTTATTATTGTTTGTGTGTGTGTTAGATCTTGTTCAATCGCCTTATCTCTTTCTATATAACTTGTGTTTGTAAAACTAGTGACCTAACAGTGGTATCAGAGCCAAATAGTTGGGTGTACTCGTTTGTTTTTTTGAAGTTTTTGGTTTTGGGTCTTACGCGTAAAGATAACGCATTCTTTTGCTCTATTAAAAACTTGTTTTTTACACTTTTTAATCCAAGATTCTTGTACTTTCAACGTTTTAAGGTGTTAAAATACTTGTTTTTGGCAAAAAGTTTCAAACTTTATGCGTGGATCATTGTTTTTGAACTAGTTTTTATTCGTGGGTGTCTTTCTATGCATAACTGTTTTGAGAGCTTTGGATCATCAAATTTCACACTTTTGTGTTATTTTGGTGTTATTGAAGCTATTTCATCACACAAAAACTGGTTTAGAAACATCTTTGGGCAAAATAAAAAATACGAGGAATCCTACGCGTACTGAAACCCTAAAATTACGCGTAAGATTTTTCTTGGTTTGATCTTCATTTTCCTGGTTTATTCCGTGTTTTCTTACTTGGATAAGTCTGAAAATACGTCGACTTTGGATATCTTTTGCACTGTGATAGTGTAAAAGATCATTTGGGCAAAAACCCTAAAATTACGCATAAGCATAAGCTTACGCGTAGAAATCCTATGCATAAGATTCACTTTACGCGTAAACTAAGTTCTACGCATAAGGTAATCCTACGCCTAAGTTTCTACGCCTAACTTTTGTCTACGCATAACTTTAGTGTTTTTCCTACTTACGCGTAAGCTAAAACCTACGCGTAACTCCTCATTGTTACGCGTAACTTTTGGTGTTTTTACGCATAAGTGCTACTTGGTTCTTGTCTTTTCTACGCCTAACGACACTTCATCAACAAAGGTTCATTCGACTACAAAGATCCATTTTTACTACACAAGTTTATCATCATGTCTCAACCACCATACTCTAACTATTTCCCTCACACTTATAATCATCAACAACAACAACAATTAACTCCACAACATCAACAATGGAATCAACAACAAGCTATTTATCAACAACAATTTAATCAACAACATACTCCACAAATTGGTGCAATTCCACAACCACAAATGGTTCAACCACCACCAAGCCTTCAAGTTCAACCCTACACAAATGATTTCAATCAACATCCATCAAGGAACACTATGAAGGAACCCACTTGGTTTGCAAAGATGTGTGAAGCTTTAAGCAGCCAACAATCAATTCATGAAGCTGGATCACTTGATAGACCTCCAATGCTCACTCCAGGAAACTACGATCAATGGGTGATAAGGTTCTTTAGATTTTGTGATCTGAAGAAGCCACATGGAAAGTTCTTAAAGAAGGTTATCTTGGAAGGTCCATTTGAGATGCCTACTGTCATTGTACCCGGAGATCCAACTGCTGTTCCACCAAGAGATGAACAAACCAACATTGCTACTGTTGCAGATCTAAATGCTACAGAACTTCTACACTATGAAGCTGATGAAATTGCAATGGAATACATCCTCTTAGGATTACCAAACCCAATTCTTCGTAGTGTTGATGCTCAAAAGACTGCACAAAAAATGTGGGATCATATTCGTCTTCTTATGGAAGGATCTGTACTCAATCAGGAGGATTTGGAATCTAAAATTTACTTGGCTTATGAACACTTCATGATTGAACCTGGAGAGACACTAGAGTCCTATCATCATCGATTTTCAGACATCATCAATGATTT
>BPTQ01000006.1:274499531-274509805 GCA_019973895.1 Chrysanthemum seticuspe | reverse complement strand
ACAGCCAGTAGACTACAATAGTTACAACTCAGTTGACTACAATTTTAATACTATCCCTGACTGTTCCGTAAGAGGTACAGTTTCACTACACTCATATTACCCTACCCATAAACTTCCGTAGAGACACTGTTGGCTACACTTTATTTTCATTTATTAGAGCTTAGTTTACATTCACTTAGGCGTACTATTGTTATTTATACATGATACTACTTTACTACTCTACGATACTATTACATCGATATCAGATCCCAGTTACTACGTTGGATCAAGAGATATTGACATCGAGACTATGGTTAGACAGTGTGGGGGTTAAATGGATAAAACGTCGCCTTACCTTAAGGACCCCCGAACTGTGAGGCATTCATCATGACATGGTTTAGGGACCTACATTTTGAGTCGCGGCGTCGACTTACATTATGTACATTATGGCACTTTATTTCAAAACATCGTTTGGATTTGTAACATGGATGTATTTCCGCAAATTTTGTAAACCTTTTGGGACCGATGTTGTACTCTGAATGTTTTTATGATATATCCAACGATGTGTTTTTAAAACGACACTTTAGGTCGTTCAATATAACTGTGATGTGGTGCTATGACAGTCAAGCCCCCAGGAATTCCATTCCGCTGCAAAATAGGTAAATTGGGGGTGTGACAGATTGGTATCAGAGCTACAGTTATAGAGAACTAGGTTGCATCATTGACCCTAGACTATAGCTACATTATCATAGCATCTCATCATTTCATCATAGTACATATTTATTGTTATCATGCGGATTCACTTACATTTGATTCGAGATTATTTACTTTTATTTCACATCGGTTGTCACAGAGATGCCTTCAAATACCCATCCCATTATACTCACATCACTTTGACATGGAGAATGCCTTGTCAGTCCCTATCATAATTTTAACATCAGTTGACTCAACATTGATAACATCAGATGACCGACACTGAGACCGAACCCTTCGAGGAGGGCGAAGTTGCACCTACACCATCACGATCGCTATTGATTCACGATAGGATCAGGACAATTTTTATCACTCAGTTGGGACGGATCATACCATTGGGTAGAACTTATAGGCTTAGTCCTAATGAACCTATTTTCTTAACTCACCACAAGGATTTCATCGTTATCATTATCATTTCGAGCACCATCCGTACCATCACATCTCATATACGATACTCATACACCTGACTTGCAGCTTGAGAAGCGTGCATGATTTGACACACCATTACCACCTACCACTAAGACTATAGACACTACATCATCTCATAGGGTTGAGGACTGTGAGAGTTCTAGGGCTATTGTTGCTAGACCGCCTACTACTCCTACACTTGAAACACGATTAGACCATCAACAGGAACAGATAATAAGCACCTTTCTAGCTAATGTAATCTTTATCATTTATTATCTCTACGATAATCACCACCTTGTTTATCTTATTCCTTACTCCAATTGCCCCATTTTCCATCATTTCACGACGATACATCACTACTTTACTAGGGGCTAGGCCAACTTTATTCTCGACCAATTAGTAGACTATTATTACTCGATAAGGTTCTCCTATGTATTCTACAAACCATCCAACAAATTTTATTCCAAATTATCCTGCTACTATTTCATAAAATTATTTCATTTGATTTTATTTCGAATTATTTTATCACCATCTCAGAAACGTTGTTTCATAAAGTCTTAAGCAAGTTGTTTTATTACCAACTTATCAGTTGGTTTCAGTCATTTTATCAACTATTTAATATACTCAGGCGAAACGGTTTTCATGTTACTCTGAAAAATCATTGAGCCATTATTTTACAAAACAAAACGTTGAATACCATCTAAAACTTCGGAGGAACATAATACTATTTCAACAAAAACAAGCATCACATCATTTGTCCTTAATTATACATGGCCTGATCACCTATGTATAATTCAGGAAGAATTATGTCATGAAAGTAACAAGTATCATTTCAAATCTCCTAAAAACAATTCTCATTTAAAAGTAAAGTTTTATAAACCGATAAATCGTGCATAAACATTTCTTTTTGTTAACACTCTAAAGGTGCTTACGCCATTTATCTCTCACTCAACCGATAAGTTAGGATTTGACGAGTGACATTTTAGGAAAGACTTCCTATACCATTTGTGAGGAGGATTTCTCGATACAAGAAAACAATGGAAGGATTTTGGAATTACCAACAAGGACTAGAACTAGGTGGTAGGATGATTCAAAACCCAACAAAAATCTTAAGACATCACGAGACCTTCCGAACCACTATTTTGGGTTAGAATCCAAACTCTATCATTCCAAAAGTATTAGCTAGACCGAGTTACGAGATTTTAGTACGAAGCGAATACACACGAAGTAACATTATAGGGATATACCAAGTTTTCTAACTGAGATTGTAGAACATTCTGATAAGCATGGCCTCAACAATAGGTGAACTTCCCTACAATGAGTTTCCCTTAAAGGAAAATTAAGTTAAACTAAGGTTATCGATATAAACTTTCCCTAAGGCATTGTGTCCTCTAGAAATTCCAAGTAACCTCACCTCTATATCAAGAGATGTCACAGGTTTGAACATGTCGGACAATCAATGACTCCTCATCTACAAGTGAAGCTAGAACAGACATTCTTCGACATAGTATAAGCGGATATCTATTTTCTTGCTAGCATGGTAACAATATTAGTGATGAACTACTTTTGGAAGCACTCAATATCGGAACAAATCTTGGAAACCAACCACATTAGACATATCATACAATGTCGAGTTAGCTAGTGGTAGCGTAGTTAGCACCAACACCATTGTCCGCGGTTGCACATTCAATTTTCTTAATCATCCCTTCAACATAGACCTCATGCCCGTAGAGCTTGGTAGTTTTGACGTCGTCATCGGCATGGATTGGTTATCTAAACATCGCGCGAAGATCATTTGTGATGAGAAAGTTGTTCATCTTCCCTACAATGGCGAAACTTTGATTATTCGTGGGGAACGAAGTGGAACCAGAATTAGTATCATATCGAGTATCAAAACGGAGAAGCACATTAAGAAAGGTTGTCTTGCTTTCTTAGCTCATGTAACCGAGAAAAAGTCGGAGGAGAAGCGACTTGAAGATGTTCCTATTGTCCGTGAATTTTCTGAAGTATTTCCCGAGGATTTACCGGGACTTCCACCGGCACGACAAGTAGAGTTTCAAATTGACTTAGTGCCCGGAGCTGCACCGATTGCACGAGCACCGTATCGTTTAGCGCCATCCGAAATGCAAGAGTTGTCTAATCAATTGCAAGAGCTTCTAGACAAAGGATTCATTAGGCCGAGTTCCTCGCCTTGGGGAGCACCGGTCTTGTTTGTGAAGAAGAAGGATGGATCCTTCCGAATGTGCATAGATTATCGAGAGTTGAACAAGTTAACGGTGAAGAATCGTTACCCACTCCCCAGAATTGATGACTTGTTCGATCAGTTGCAAGGTTCTAGTATTTATTCCAAGATTGATCTTCGTTCGGGTTATCATCAGCTTCGAGTTCGGGAAGAGGATATTCCGAAAACTGCGTTTAGAACACGTTACGGTCATTACGAGTTTCAAGTGATGCCGTTTGGATTGACTAATGCACCGGCGGTATTCATGGATCTCATGAATAGAGTATGTAAACCGTACTTGGACAAATTTGTTATAGTGTTCATCGACGACATCTTGATCTACTCAAAGAGCAAAGAAGAGCACGAAAAGCATTTAAGGACGATTTTAAGGCTACTCAAGAATGAGAAAGTTATATGCCAAGTTTTCGAAGTGTGATTTTTGGAACCACAAAGTGCAATTTCTTGGTCATATCATTGATAGTCAAGGACTACAAGTTGATCCCGCAAAGATTGAAGCCGTAAAAGATTGGGCTACTCCAACGAATCCTACAGAAATCCGACAATTTCTAGGACTAGCCGGGTATTACCGAAGGTTCATCGAAGGTTTTTCAAAGATAGCGAGACCTTTGACCAAGTTGACACAGAAAAACAAGAAGTACGAGTGGGGAGAGAAACAAGAAGTTGCTTTTCAGTTGTTGAAGCAAAAGCTTTGCAGCGCGCCAATTTTGGCACTACCCGAAGGCATTGAGAACTTTGTTGTATATTGTGACGCTTCGCATAAAGGACTTGGGGCTGTTTTAATGCAAAATGAGAAGGTGATTGCGTATGCTTCTCGACAACTTAAGACTCATGAGAAGAACTACACCACTCATGATCTCGAGTTAGGAGCCGTAGTTTTTGCGCTCAAGATTTGGAGACACTACCTCTACGGTACAAAGTGCACAGTGTTTACCGACCACAAAAGTTTGCAATATATTCTTGATCAAAAGGAGCTTAATATGAGGCAACGTCGTTGGTTGGAGTTACTCAGCGACTATGATTGTGAAATCAAGTACCACCCAGGAAAAGCCAATGTTGTGGCTGATGCTCTTAGTCGGAAAGAGAGGCCTAAACCTTTAAGAGTTCGATCATTGGGAATGACGATTATTTCTCCTCTACCATCGAAAATCCATGAAGCACAAGTCGAGGCACTTAAGGAGGAAAACCGACCAAGTGAAAAGCTTTATGGTATGCCCGAAAGCGCAAATGGTTTTGTGAAGAGAGCAGATGGAGTTCTATGTTTCAAGGATAGAATGTGGGTTCCATTGTATGGCGGAATACGGGAATTGATTATGCATGAGTCGCATAAGTCAAAGTATTCTATTCACCCAGGATCGGATAAGATGTATCAAGATCTTAAGAAGCTTTATTGGTGGCCGAATATGAAAGCAGAGATTGCCACGTACGTTAGCAAATGTCTTACCTGCTCTAAGGTAAAAGTCGAATATCAGAAGCCTTCAGGATTACTCCAACAACCGGAAATTCCTCAATGGAAATGGGAACACATTACAATGGACTTTGTTACGAAACTTCCTAAGACATCGGGAGGTTACGACGCTAGTTGGGTAATTGTTGATCGCCTTACCAAGTCAGCCCATTTCATACCGATTAGAGAGACTTATTCCATGGAGCAACTCACTAGACTTTATGTCAAGGAAATAGTCTCGAGGCACGGAGCACCAATTTCTATCATTTCCGACAGAGATAGTCGATTCACTTCAAACTTCTGGAATTCATTGCAAGATTCATTCGGAACCAGATTAGAGATGAGCACAGCATATCACCCACAAACCGACGGTCAAAGTGAAAGGACCATTCAAACGTTAGAAGATATGCTAAGGGCATGTGTGATTGATTTTGGAAATGGTTGGGCTAACCATTTGCCATTGATTGAATTCTCGTACAACAACAGTTATCACACCAGTATCAAGATGGCACCATTCGAGGCACTCTATGGTCGTAAGTGCCGATCACCTGTTTGTTGGGCCGAAGTAGGAGACGCACAACTTACTGGTCCAGAAATGGTACGGGAAACAACCGAGAAGATCAGATGCGACGCAAGTATCCTCATCTTTTCGCCGACACCGTTAGACCTAACAACGATTGAATTCAGGGACTGAATTCCTTTTTGGATGGACGAATGTGACAACCCGTACTTTCAGGTCATTTCTTGACACAGTTCATGTCTCATTATTTCAACATTTTTAGTAAACTTGGTTTACTTGTTTCAAATTCGCGTAACCTTGGAGGTTCAGCGGCGAATTCATGATCATGACATCACGTACATTTCATATGGACTATGATTAGTCTACATTTCATTGACATCATGTGCATCTCATAAGTTCATTCACGACATTTCATTTCACCTTCAACGCGTAATTTTTATATTTAATAATCTTTATCGCGTGAGTTATTATTTTAAATATTTGACCCGTTACTTTCAAAAATGATCCCGAGGTATTTTTAAACTTACATTTAGTTTATAAAAAACTATATTTTTAGTTTTCCTAGTGTTTCAAATTTATTTGGTACATTAATCGTTAAAGTTTAATTATTACGTCGTTTTTCTTAAAATTATACGACAATTATTTTATCACTCAATTTTCACAAGGAAAGTATTTTTACAATTTTTATCATCTCATTACAATCTATTTTGATCTATTAAAAACTTACTTGTACCAAAAATCTACCATTTACCTTTAATTATACATTTTCCTACACATATTACTTATACCTTTATCAAATAATTACACAACACATTATATATAAAAAAAAAAAAAAAAAAAAAAAAAAAAAATTATTTGGGGAACATGATCCACAAAAAACGCCCAAGGAAGGGGGAGTAATTAATTGGGTAAGGTTCATTAAATTCATGTCTTCTAATAATTCAATTGTACAAAAGTCTTTCATATCTCATATTTTCACATTCATTTTCTCATAGTTACAAGTGTTAGAACAAAAAATTTTCTCTCTTCTTGGGGCTTCTTCCTAACCGGCCATACATCAAAGAACAAAGGGGATCAAAGATTTTTGCAAAATCAAGTGTTTATCAACCTAGTTTATATCCTTTATATGGTTTTGAAATAAAAACCAAGGATATTTAAGTTAATCCTTGTTACTTTCACCTCATCACTATCACTTGTAAGCATGTTTTTATCATCCTCATGTTTCCTTTTCATTTTCATATGTTTCTTTTCATTTTTGGAGCTTATATGCATGTTATGTGATTTATACCATTTATTTCATGATTTTTGAGTTATATATACATATTGGTCATCCTATAATTATTCCCATGGTATTCTTTGGTCATGATGGTGATTAGGAACCCATGACACCCTAAGAAGGTGTATGGTAGGATTAGATTAGTTTTGGAGTTGATTTGAAGGGATTAGAATAGGTTTTGTCCGAGAAAAACTATTTTCGATACGTATATAAAAAGGTTCTGTCCTTGTTTCGAATTTCTGGAAAAACCTACTGATGGTACGAAACTTTGGCCTTGATATTTAGAAAATATACTTTAAAACGAATCCGTGGCCTTTTGAACGGATAAAAACGGAGTTATAACGAAGCCGTGGTGAATTTTTAAAGTTTGACGACGAAACGTACACTTTTCAGAAAATTCAGCTTTGCTGTTTTTAGTATTTTCGGGTCAAAAATGAGCCTTAAGCTTCACAAATTATTTCGACTAGTCAAAAATATATTAGTTTACTTTGATACGAAGCTAAGGACGTATTATACGTAGAAAACGGATTTGAAACGACAAATATATGCACTTTTGTATAAACTTGTCGTAACTATTATTTTCTGAAAAATTATATTATTTCTACGATTCAAGTATTTCATTAGCTGTAAGGGCTATGTTTGCGGCAGTTTTTAACCATGATGTGAAACTTTTTAGAACAAAATGTCTTCTAGTAAAATCAAGTTCACCGGCCATATTTTTCAAAACAAAAAGCCGTTTGTCAAGCGGAGTCATAGTAAATTATTTACGGATGTTCAAACTTGGCCGAAACTCATTTTCTGCACACAATTAGCAAAAACCACCATCTTTAGCCCTTGATATCTTTATGATCGAGACCTTTTGAACGAAAACTACTGAACTGAAACTTCTAGATATCGATACAAACTTTCCAAAACCGTCGAGTTCGTTCTCTAACGATCGACGTACACCGTTTTACGGCTAGTTTTCCGAAGCCATTTTTGTTGATTTCATGATTTTTCCGACGACATTGTTTTGCGACGAAAAGTGTTAATTTCACCAAAAATCATTATAAAACCATTGTAGGATGACATTTTGACGTAAAAACATGTAAAGTCATTTTTGAAAGGTCAAGACTTCAAAAGTGTATTTTTTGACGACGAGTAATATTTTCAAAACCCACAAATGGTATAAATAACATACGAAGTGCATGCATAACATTTCATTGCAACTCATGACATATCATATCATTGATAATAGGTCCCGGTTGACGCATTACATTAAACCTCAGTGTACTCACTTTTGCCGTTATTCCAGTTTATCCAAGTGAGTTTTCATAGCCCCGTTTTACATGCTTTCGATTATTTTCAAACCCACGGGGGAGAATACATTGCACTACATTTTTGTACGATACCAAGTATGTTAAATTCAATTACATTGCTTAAGTTACCACATTTGCCAAATTGAAAGTCCCCATTACTTGAACATGAACCGTTAATCTTTGAAGCGAGGATGAGTGGATAGATCTATCGAGGGTGACGCCTCCATCCGGGTTGGTGAATCCCAACCAGGCAAACGGATGCATTTCATTTGATCACGTTACGGAGTTGTCTGGCAAACACTCTGCAGGGGCATACATTATTGAACAGTCTAGTTTCGGGGTCATGGGCTTAGAGCAATTGTAACATTATTTTTACATGACTGGATTGTCATGCATAGTCTATACTTGCGTAGTCGTATAAAACATTTACATAAACCTATGATTTCTCACCAACATTATTGTTGACCGTTTTTAGCAATGTATTTTCAGGTAATTGAGGCATTCATCATGACATGGTTTAGGGACCTACATTTTGAGTCGCGGCGTCGACTTACATTATGTACATTATGGCACTTTATTTCAAAACATCGTTTGGATTTGTAACATGGATGTATTTCCGCAAATTTTGTAAACCTTTTGGGACCGATGTTGTACTCTGAATGTTTTTATGATATATCCAACGATGTGTTTTTAAAACGACACTTTAGGTCGTTCAATATAACTGTGATGTGGTGCTATGACAGTCAAGCTCCCAGGAATTCCATTCCGCTGCAAAATAGGTAAATTGGGGGTGTGACACTTTGCTAAAACTACGCTTAACCCTGGATTGACCTTCATGATGAATTGTTACATGTACAAACCTGTAAATAAACTAATCATAACGTCACGAATCCAATAATGTCACTAATAATCTTAATCGTCTAATATGTTGTGAACAATAAGTGATAACATAAACTTTAAAACTTAAAGTTAACTAACTCACGAAACATTTCACGAAGTCATTAGACTATTGGACATACAAGTGACTTAGGACTCGTAACAATCATTGACACTGTACATTCAATAACTAGACATTAAGACCTTCTGTTGACTAACATTATGTCTTTCGATATGTTGGTTCTTTTGGCTAATGTTATTTTAGATCACGACATGGCTGAACAAATGAATGTGGATGCATCAGAAATTCTCTCCATTGCTGACATCTATCCTTATGGCTATCCAATGAAGATAGGAAAGAATAATCTCCGTGTTGACTTTGACACCCTCACGTGCTCTGAATCTTCGTGTTTAATTGCTATTGACATTCTGAGGACTCATCCGTATCAGAATATGCTCACTCACTCTGCAACTGTTCCTGAGATCTATATCCAACAGTTCTGGAACACTATGGAAAGGGTCAAAGGACGGACTGCTGTGACAGTGACTCTGAATCACAAACAAGTCACCATTACACCTGCAGACTTAAGGGCTGTTCTCCTAATTCCTGAAGTCGATCCAACCAAACTATATGCCACACCTGCTGAAGAGCTCACTCTCCAATTCTTAATCGATATCGGTTATGATGAGGCTACAGGAGTAATCACCAAGCATTCAGTCTCGAGAGCAGGGATTCGAAAGAAACACCAAGTTCACACCCTTATCCAAGCCGAAGGAAATGCCCTTGTTAGGAAAATCTTCCTCCTAAGGAAAATCCTTGGAAGGAAACTGAGTGTCATGAACAACGCGAAGGACGTGAAGGAGAAGACCAAGAAGAATGTCCACAAGGTCTTCTAAAAAGCAGCTCTACTGGTTGAAACGGAACAGATTGACGAAGGTCTATGGAAAACATGCAAAGCTCGAAAGACTGTAGAAGTCAATCTTCCTTTAGACCGTTGTGTTGTGGAACAAAGAAACATCTGCTAAGGAACTAAGACTGTCTATCTTATCCAAGGCAGTTGTATAGCACTAACAGCTCCAGTAACTCGGAGAACCCTTATAGTCCTACTTCAGGTTCACGAGAGACCTAGTTGTCAAATCATATAGACTACATCCCTTAGAAACTCGGTTCGAACAACTCTTTACTGTAGTACAGTAGGGTTTAGTCTCGAAGCTATCGCTACACAAAGTACAACTGGTTACGGGTTTTATAAACGTCAAGGTACTCGAATCCTACGAGTATCGGTGACAGTGCTGGTCTTTGTCTGAACCACTACTAGTACATCTCTCAAGAGGTACCAACTCCTTATGAGAATTCGAGATGCACTCTTACGAACCACTAATGAGGACATCGGAGTAGTATTGGCTATAGCTAATTCTTAACCTCTCACTCGAGAAGTCGTCCACACCGTATATCAAACCAACCTAGCTGAAGTCCT